>CANNZV010002024.1:0-64730 GCA_947561585.1 Caprella mutica | reverse complement strand
GGTTAAGTTCCGAATTATCGGTCAGTACTACATCTTCGGTCATATAAGAAAAAACAATATGAAAATTGTTATTATTAGATAGCACTGTGTAATAATAACAATTTTTATATTGTTTTTTCTTATATGACCGAAGATGTAGTACTGACCGATAATTCGTAACTTACCATATAGCTATAATTAAAATATCAAAGCAATTAAATTCATCAATCAATATTCACTGACTTATTAAATGTAAATTAAATTCATTTCAATACCCCTATGGGCACATTTTAATATAATATACAAACGTACCTTTATTTGTCAGTATGTTCGTACGTACAGTGTATCGCGTTTGTGTTCTGTCACGACATGCATCAACTTATTTTGCACTGTAAATTGTCACCCCTGCCGCTAGGGGGTGCTATTAGCGTGTTCGGACACTGCAGCTAATTAATTATCAGATGTAGGTTGTTATATTTTATATGCATGAATATGTCAAATAACTCTGTGAATGTGATTTTATTTTTTATGTTATGGTTTATTTTTTATGTTATAGTTTATTTTTTATGATATGGTTTTATTTTTTATGTTATGGTTTATTTTTTATGTTATGGTTTATTTTTTATGTTATGGTTTATTTTTTATGTTATGGTTTTATTTTTTATGTTATGGTTTATTTTTTATGTTATGGTTTATTTTTTATGTTATGGTTTATTTTTTATGTTATGGTTTATTTTTTATGTTATGGTTTATTTTTTATGTTATGGTTTATTTTTTATGTTATGGTTTATTTTTTATGTTATGGTTTATTTTTTATGTTATGGTTTATTTTTTATGTTATGGTTTATTTTTTATGTTATGGTTTATTTTTTATGTTATGGTTTATTTTTTATGTTATGGTTTATTTTTATGTTATGGTTTATTTTTTATGTTATGGTTTATTTTTTATGTTATGGTTTATTTTTTATGTTATGGTTTATTTTTTATGTTATGGTTTTATTTTTTATGTTATGGTTTATTTTTTATGTTATGGTTTATTTTTTATGTTATGGTTTTATTTTTTATGTTATGGTTTTATTTTTTATGTTATGGTTTTATTTTTTATGTTATGGTTTTATTTTTTATGTTATGGTTTATTTTTTATGTTATGGTTTATTTTTTATGTTATGGTTTATTTTTTATGTTATGGTTTATTTTTTATGTTATTGGTTTATTTTTTATGTTATGGTTTATTTTTTATGTTTTTTTTTATTTGAGTTATGCATTGATTTATTCAGACTAAAAATAATCCTCCATATGTCTTAAGATCTATAATTAGAATTATTTATATATATGGATAAAAATATATCACTTATCTCTCATATGTTTTTTTAATATTCATAGTTTTTAATAAAAGAAACAAAATAATATATATGAATTTATTATAAAACAAATAAAAAGTTCTATATTTTACTCATGGATGCAGAGGAGCTACTCCGTGTCACATGGAATTAATGAGGCATTGCAAACGAGAAAAAAATCTACGGAGTTTGAGAACAGTATTTTATTTACTTTTCACTAAAAATGTTCATGAAAAACAAACTAATAATTTAATATTATTTTTTTTTAAAGTTTTATGTAATAATAGGGTTCAGGCAGGACAGGGTTAAAAGTATAATAATTAAAGCCTATTATTACTTCTCGTTACCTGAGGTTGAGGCAATTGACCCACATTTTTAAGCTTTGATTGGGTCATTCCGACCCAATCTGCCACTTATAAATCAGCCATGAGGTCCTGCGTCCTTGACCAGCTTTATGGGTCACTTTTGACCTTGACTTGGCTTATGGGTCAATGTTGGTGAAGGGGAAAGGGTTAGGAAAGTGTGAAGGGTTGCTGAGGGGTAACAGGAAAGGTACACTAGATATATTTTTACCAAGGTTACCTATTAAAAATAGGTAAATATTATAAAAAAAAAATTATGTAAAAATATTATATTATATAAAATACGTAACTATTTATATAAATATATTATAACTATTCGGGTAAGTTACGAATTATCGGACAGTTCCATGTTTTCAATCACGAAGAAAAGAGCATATTGTAATAATTATTTAATTGGTATCCACACTGAGAAAAATATACAACTGATTCAGTCAGGTGTTTGGAGTTCACTTTGTCTCTAAAGCGAGACACTTTAGTGCATCGAACAATAGTTTGGATGCACCAAAGTGCATCAGTTCGATGCACTTTAGTGTCTTAGCTGTACGTTTGCTAAAATGATGAGAATAAAAATGAGAAAAGAATAATTTCCTCGTCATTTTGACAAACTTACAGCTAAGACACTAAAGTGTATCGAACTGATGCACTTTAGTGCATCCATTTTATGGTTTGATGCACTAAAGTGTCTCGCTTTAGAGACAAAGCCATAGGGTGGACTCGAGACACACATGAGTGCATCAATTGCAGTTGTTTATTTTTCTCAGTGTTTGCTGCTCCAGTCATTGAGAACTATTTTAAACAGTATTTTAAGCATTAATAAGAAGAGATTTAATGGTAGGTTTTACTTGTCAAACAATATTTTGTTTTGGAATTTAAATTTACAGAAATTTGACGATGATGATTGATTAATGATATTATTTACATTAAAAAAAATCGGGTAACAATTATTTAAAATTTTCAACCAAATAAAATAATTTTAACTCAATGGTATCATATCACGTCTTATGGGCTATTTTATTTATAAATATCAAAAGATGGTAAATTTATATCAAATAGACATAATTTATTTCAGAAAACATTAATGGAACAATCAGTGTTTGGCAACTCATTGGCCACACCTATTTATTATGAGAAAAAAAGAGTCTACCACAAATAGAGAAGAGTCATGACTCTGTAGGTGATTCATAGACTCCAGAAGAGTCATGACTCTATAGGTGACTCATGGACTCCAGTAGAGTCATGACTCTATAGGTGACTTATAGACTCCAGTAGAGTCATGACTCTGTAGGTGACTTATAGACTCCAGTAGAGTCATGACTCTGTAGGTGATTCATGGACTCCAGTAGAGTTATGACTCTATAGTTGACTTATAGACTACAGTAGAGTCATGACTCTGTAGGTGACTCATGGACTCCAGAAGAGTCATGACTCTATAGGTGACTCATGGACTCCAGAAGAGTCATGACTCTATAGGTGACTCATGGACTCCAGAAGAGTCATGACTCTGTAGGTGACTCATGAACTCCAGTAGAGTCATGACTCTGTAGGTGACTCATGAACTCCAGTAGAGTCATGACTCTGTAGGTGACTCATGAACTCCAGTAGAGTCATGACTCTGTAGGTGACTCATGAACTCCAGTAGAGTCATGACTCTGTAGGTGACTCATGGACTCCAGTAGAGTCATGACTCTATAGGTGACTTATAGACTCCAGTAGAGTCACTTCCTAACCATTTTTTTCTATTCATGGCATAGTTTCCTAGAAGTTTTCCTTCTAAATATGATAATGTACACAGAGAATCATCATAACTAGAACGCGGATATAGTTCTAATGCAATAAACGCTATTTAGTTATTATGCTTTAAACGCTATTTTGACCATAGTAAATGAACACTATTTATTTACTATGGTGTTGACCATAGAAATAATGTTAAATAACTCGTAGCTATTGCATAATCCATGTTACAGAGTATGTCAGTTAAAGCCAATTAATTGGCTAAGATTTCAAAAGGTCAAAGATCAGATATGTTTAATTGGCTTATAATTTTGAATTAATTCCTATGTTCTCATATTAATTTTGGCTTGAAATCTTCATAATTGAGCTAAATTGGCTTGGCTCAAAAAATTTGTGAAATTTTGGCTCAATAATTATTGGCTTACAATTTCCCAGCCTCTGGAACATGGTGCATAAACGCTTTTGTTACTGGGAAAGCTATTTTGACTAGAAATTGAAGAGATGCAACTAGTAATTATGGTATAAATAACTATTAAAACTAGTATAGTAAATCATTCTTTACATGTGACAGAATATTATATCATCGATACAATTAAACATGCAAGAGATATTTAAATTAGTATGCCATATCATTCACATTTGTAATGGTAATATTCCATAGAAAACGACTAACGTAATTAATGGTAAATGAAACTGAATTGAAAAATTAAAAGTTAAATTGAAGGAAGTTTTTCAAAGTTGAAAATCATTTTGTTAGTCATTTCTTGTTAATTAGTAATTGTTTAATTGTAAGACAGATTGTTTATTAAATTAATAGTTATTGCTTCTGTTTTTGCATTAATTCGTGCTGTTCTATTTGACTTTATTTGTGGTATTTCTTATTTGGCTATGACTTGGACATTGATATTGTTTTCGGTTAACTTTTCTATGGGTCACTTTTATGTTGTTAGTTATTTGTATAAAATACGTAGAATTAAGATATATGGTTTTATATACTATAACAATTAAATATCTGCACATTATTATCTATAATAAATGTAAATACTTCATAGAAATTTATAGGAATCCTGAGCCCCGCAGGAAAATTTTAACCTATTTCATAATTCGCATTGTTTAATATTATATATGACTTTTTTCAGATTATCTTAAAGATCGTATTCTAAAAGATAGTATAATAATATTAAGAAAGATTTTGTTAAACGAGATAGAATTTCGTGTGATGGATAACCTTTGGACATTACTAAAGGGCCGTACACACGTACAGTTTTTTAAGTCTTTCCACCAGACTTTTTGCTAAGCTCCTCCTACTTTTTCCAATAGAATATAAGAAAAAACTATATAATTATTATCTATTTTAGTTGGTATCCATGGTACCTGCAGGTATCATGGATACCAACTAAAATAGATTATAATTATATAGTTTTTTCTTATATTCTATTGGAAAAAGTAGGAGGAGCTTAGCAAAAAGTCTGGTGGAAAGACTTAAAAAACCCTACGTGTGTACGGCCCTTGAGAGCACTGGCTAAGAGTTTATTGAGTCGTGGCTAAGTTTGAGGCTGAGGCTAGAGTTGGAAGAAGTCGCCACAGTCCTCAAAAAGAACGAAAGCGAACCAAAACTTTCCTGGTGGGACGGAAAAAGTCGTAGAAGGCATTTCTAACTCAGTCGATGTCAAAACTGGCCAAAAAACTCAATGTTATCCATCAGCAGAGCAGTCAGTGAAGACATTGGAATGAAGTCTTAGGTTAATAGACGCCGAAACCTTCTCACTGCTTCGGAACTTAAAAAAAAATTCCCAAATAATAAAGGAGAACATGTTTGAATTTTATCGAAGAGGAAAAGTCCACTATTAATAGGTTACGAATAGTCAGAACACGCAAGTAAGGCCTGTGACACTTTAGAAGTTTCTTTTGTGATGCAGATCAACAGACTGCTTCTGTGATGATTTTTACAGCCGTATCTAAGTTTACTAGGTGTTAGGTATTAAGTGTATGTGTTAGGTATTACATAGGTGTAGGTGATTAGTAGAGTTATAGGCAATGATGTTGGGTGTAGTGATGGCTATAGGTGTTGGCAGACAATCTCTATCTTGTTATTTTGGTTGTTCCATTTCTTCAGTGATTGAGTTTGCCTTTCCTATCGCCTGATCTACCTGCTGTGACTCCTACAGTGACCTCATTGCTGCAACAGTGAACTACAGTGACCTCATTGCTGCAGCAGTGAACTAGAATGATCTACAGCGACCCACAGTGACCCACAGTAACCTACAGTGAACTACAGTTCATTCTATCCACACTCACCTGTATCCAAGCATATCCCCATCCTGAAGGAAGAAAGAAGCTCATCCAGAGATTTCATTTAGGCAGTTACTATCCACTCTTTGGATACTGATGGATACTCTACCACTCTATGGATACTTTACCACTCTATGGATACTTTACCACTCTATGGATACTTTACCACTTTATGGATACTTTACCACTCTATGGATACTTTACCACTCTATGGATACTTTACCACTCTATGGATACTCTACCACTCTATGGATACTCTACCACTCTATGGATACTCTACCACTCTATGGATACTCTACCACTCTATGGATACTCTACCACTCTATGGATACTCTACCACTCTATGAATACTGACAAATATTTTTACAACTCTATGGATACTTCACATCACTTTATAGATGTTGGTGGATACCCTACCACTTTGTGGACACTAAATATTTGACTTTTCAGTACCTTTCTTTAATTCTCTCTCAATCATAATTATTTACTAACATCAATGTTTTTCCTCACTATAATTCGTATTACTTTCTTCTCCTTGATATCGCATAATAACCCCTCATTACACCAATCAATAACAAATCAATTCAAAGTTATACTAGTAACTTGCTAAAGTTTTACATGTAACAAACACTAACATCGTTATGACAACATACTTCACTTAAAGACTAACAGTTTTAGTGACTAACTGCACGGTTATACTATTCCCTTTTCTTTGCAATAGAGTGGTAAATTGTTCCTTGTTAGTTAGTAATGGTAAATGAAGAGAGAGAGGGAGGGACCACCTGCTTCCACTGCCTCTCAACAGACACTGGTATTGTGTGCCCTCGTGTACCCTCTAAATGATCTCGTTAGGGTAAAGGGACAGTTACCAGGTACGAATTAAAGGATGAAAATTTTTAAATAGGGTATAAATTAAAAAAAAAAACAGTACATGAAATAAATATGAGCATAAAATATAGCTATTCATTGTGAAGATGAAAATAACTCTTTATTTTAATTGGTATCTATGATACCTACAGGTATATATGCTACCTATAACTATCCATGATATTATAAAGTATCCATGATACGGTACCTGGTGTCCATGATACCGGATATCCATGCTATCATCAAGTATCCATGATACGGTACCAATAATGAGATTTTCTTCGATGAAGTTAGCGTGATGTTTTTAATTCACTCTGATGACCATTTGACATGTGACTTGAATTAATTCCTTGAACTGTGAGGGGTAGTGAAATCTTCGTAGTTTCTAAAAACAATTTTATTATTTTTAAATCTTAATTTTGATTTTTGTAAAATAAATTTGAAAAAAGGAGGACGAATAATTATTTCATTTTTAAAGAGTTGGGCTGGTTCTTGTCAGAACTGCCATAGAACTGCCCTGAAACTGCAGCTATATGAAATTTATATTACTGAAAAATTTATATTAGACAAAATAATAAATAAATAAATAATAGTGAATTATAAATGTATTTGAAATAAAAAGCTTTTATCCAAAACAAAACTAAGGAAAATAAATAAATAAATACATGGAAATGGGATACAAGGTAAGAGACGAATTATCGGTCAGTACTACATCTTCGGTCATATAAGAAAAAACAATATAAAAATTGTCACTATTACACAGTGCTATCTAATAACAAATTTTATATTGTTTTTTCTTATATGACCGAAGATGTAGTACTGACCGATAATTCGTAACTTACCCTGTAATTCTACAATAAATAAAATGCCAAGTTTAACGTTTTTCATCATGAAAACCTATTTAAATATGAGAAAAAACTTCAAATATCAGAATTTAAATGAAGAATTGTAGTTAAAAATTATAAAGTTATTTATAGCCGAAATATCGAACCAAAATTTAAAATAAATTTCCATTTAAAATTACTCTATTCAACCTCATTAATAAAATACACAATTTTACTATCACGCAGTACATTTTTATTTCCATTACATTTGGGCAGTTTAATGGCAAAAATCACAATCACTGCCGTAGCACTGCAGTGATCGTGACCTCTAAGCAGTGTTCTATTTCTCCGCATTAACATGTAGAGCTGATGTGAGTCAAACCATAGCTACTAAACCTTATAATAATAACCTACTTTAGATGTTATTGGTCTTTAATGAGGACATTGCGGTTATGAATTGCACTATTATCAAATTAAGATTGCCTTTAGTAGTAGCTATAGGGTAGGTTCTTAATTATCGGTCAGTTTCACATTTTCGGACATCTAGGAAAAAACGATATTTTAATTGTTATTTAATTTTAATTGGTATCCATGATACCTGCAGGACTAGAATTTTTTTTTAATAACAACTCATTTTAATTGGTATCCAATTGGTAACCCTGCAGGTATCATGGATACCAATAAAAAAAATTAAATAACAAATTATAATATTGTTTTTTCTTATATGACCGAAGATGTGAAACTGACCGATAATTCGTAACGTACCCTACCTTGTAAGTATAAGATGTACTAAATTATGTGTATTTATTACGCAATACGATATTTTGTGAGTGAAGGCACCTTTCACACGGGGCGGTTTTTTTTTTCAACATGTATGCAGAAAGAAAAAAAAAACGCCCAATCAAGTGGACATACAGAACGCATACGTTTATTCAGTCATAGCGCTTTTCCATGCCTCATTTTTTTTCCTGTGGCAGGAGAAAAAACGCCCATGTCGAAAGGAGTAGACTGTAGGCGATTCAAGATCGTTTGCACCAACAATTGTTTGCGCAAACAATATTGACTTCAATGCAGTCCTCCATTTCCCTCCTAAAAAACCCTCCTATTTGCCTCCTATCCTCCACCAGCTCCACATTTAGCATTTAAAACGCCCTCAGCATGCCATACGCATGTACGAGGCTGCGAATCCGTTCTCCAGATTTTCGTTGGTGGAGTCACTGGACACATAAAGGATGAGGGGCCCAGCGGTGACATTTACTGCAATGTTCCAAGTGATTGATTGAATTATGAGAATTATGTGTACTGATAATTAAATTAAATTGAATTTAGAAATTGCACACATAAAAAGAAAAGAAAAACTGAAATTGTAAGATTCTCAATAGACCACCAAAGTGAAGTGAGCGCCGATCCGACTCAGCGTATCAGTGAAATATTCCTATGTTATTCGTACGGGGATAAAAAATGAGGTTCATCAACATCTGTATAGCTGACGATTCACTAAATCTTGGAAAATACCTAATATCTAACTGCATTCATTGCTTTAAATGTTATTGAAATCATTTAAGACTTTTCCTGTGGTGTCAAATCGTCTCAGTGCCTGTCGCTTCGAGTGGTTCTGTGGTGCTTTGGAGCAAAATGATACATCATCTCGAAACACACACAGAAAACGTCTTAAATAATTCATAGCTTTTTACTTCGAAACTAATTTCAAAGAAATTTACATCAATGTATACCGATTAGATATTCAAATATCGAATTAAATTTCTCCAAGATTTAGCTATTCTTCAGCTCTACAGATTTTAATGAAACTTACTTTTTTTATCCCCGTACGAATAACATAGGAATATTTTGATGATAAAGTGAGTGGAACGACACTCACTTTACCTGGATGGTCTTTTTATAAACAAAAAAGTTACTGTGATTAGGTAATTAATAAAATATCGCTTTTAATATCTTACTGTTTCTATATCTTTTTTGCGTTCAAGACAAATCGATAATATCCTATAAGGAGTTTAAGCAGAAATAGCAGAAAAGTACCACGTAATTGTGACCAATAGGACGCTATTAGTAGACTCCTCTATAGTGAAATGGTTCGGGTGCAGTCTGTATAATGAACGAATTTTCTTTAGTCTGCCATAAAACAGCCTTTAGTTTTCTATAACTAATGACAATTTATCACAGACTAAAGAAAATATCACTATAGAGGCTACATCCTTACTAATTCACTATAGAGAAGTTCACTATAGAGGAGTTCACTATAGAGGAGTTCCACTGTATACTCACAGGAAGTAACAAATGATGTCAATTCTCCACAAAACTGCAAAGGACCCGCAGCAATGTAGTCGCCTTCGCAAGCCCCGCCCACTATTCCGAGATCGAATAGACTGAAACTCAACCCCACGTCACAGAAACCGTAAACACACCCGAAACAGATAGCGTAGTTCTGAAACAGAAAATAACTTGAATGGTTTTGTAATTTCATTTTCATCTAAAATTGTCGAGGGGTGAATTGTAATAATATTTTAAAAATTTGTAAAGAGAATATCGTGAAATTCGCAGTGGTGTCAAAATGTCTATAATTTTGACTTATTTCATCAACTTCCTATTTTTTTTTTACCAAAAATGTATAAGCATAAACCATTCCGGTCATAATAAGTCTGACCAATTCTTCACCACTAGTTTAAATTCTCTGTGAGGCCTATTTCACACGGGGTGTTTTTTTTTTCAACATAAGAGTACCTGGTTGTTTATCATCTGCGGAGCCTGTCCCCCATGGTTGAAGGAGGAAATCATTCCCGAGGACTTTGTGTGGTACTGTAAGCAGTAGGAGGGGGCAAGGGCGTCATACGCTTGTAAAAAAGTGACTTTGATCTTCCATAGTCTTGCGTAGCCAATGGCCGATATCGTGGAGACCATTTTAAAAGGACCGTGCGCGTTCTTGACATCAACATAATCTGTGGAATAATTGCAGGGATTATTAGATTGGACATGTTAGTACTGAATTGAACATTTAAGAGCTTCTTAGAACTTGTTTGAACTATTTAGTACTTGTATTAACTTTTTAGAACTTGTTTGAACATGTTAGAACTTGTTTGGACATGTCGGGACTTGTTTAAACATGTCAGAACTTGTTTAAACATGTCAGAACTTGTTTAAACATATCAGAACTTGTTTTAACATGTTAGAACTTGTTTTAACATGTTAGAACTTGTTTTAACATGTTAGAACTTGTTTTAACATGTTAGAACTTGTTTTAACATATTAGAACTTGTTTTAACTATGAACAAGGAACACGCTTGAACACGTTATAGAACTGCAGAAAATAGTAGCACTGTACTCACAATGTTGGCCTCCGTTGTAGCCACAAAGAACAGGAATCACAACTCCGGGGTTACCTCCAACAAACGCGAAGGTGTCGTTGTTGCAGTCACCCGCTACGGGACCTATCATGTCGAAAGCCTCGAATGTCAGTAGGATTTGACAGGTCTGAAGGAAAGGGTGCCAACGTAAGAAAAAGAGGTTACAATTTAATAATCTTAGCTTAGAGATATTTATCAGTAGGGACAATATGCTTTTAAAATCATAGAGAATATTATAGACGGAGAGAATTAAAGAGTATTGAATGGTTCTACACCAGCGGTATATAGTATTCGATACCATTTCATTTCGTCTATGGCATTCTTAAGATCTATAATTTTGAAAGCATATTGTCACAGCCCTACTCATGAGGTATACTCACCCCTTTAGGAACATGTATCTCTGACATGCACATGCCGGGAGTGCTGTAACTGGTTGGAAATCCAGGACTGGTGAAGTAAGTGTTGTTGTATTTAATCACAGAGTCACAGGTCGCCTTCACTGGAATTACAAAACATGGAGATTATAGAAAAGGGTTCCTTAATTGGAACAAATTCACTAAAATTGAAATTTATTTTCCGAATGTGCTGTAGCATCGAAATTAGGTTTGTTTCACACGGGGTGTTTTTTTTTGAACAAAAATGCGGCTTGTAAAAACACCCAATCTAAGTGTACATAAAAACACATACGTTAATTCAATCGATGCGTTTTTTGTACACCATTTTCTTAGCTGCGGCATGAGAAACAACGCCCATGTAAAAGAGTTACAACTCACAGACGCAGCAGACTCCAAATCCGTTGGCGCAAGTCCCCAGGGCGTCTCCTCCTACAGCAGTGCACTCCTTCTGACTGTAGCAGGTGCCTTCGTGTCCTCCTGACGAAGTACATTCTCTGTTCAGGAACGAGACGATCTTCACTATCGGCAGAACTGACGAAGGAAGAAGAGGCATGTGAAACTGAAGCCAATCGTCAAGTTCAGAAGAGGTTTTGATTATGTCATAATTCAATCTAATATTTATTTATTTATTCCATATATCATAATTCAATCATGGTGTAGGGTAAGTTCCGAATTATCGGTCAGTTCCACATCTTTGGTCATATAAGAAAAAACAATATAATAAAAATTATTTAATTTTTATTATTATATCATTTTTTCTTATATGACCGAAGATGTGGTAGTTCCTCAATTATTACTAACTTTCTATTTACTTTCCTTTATTGTGTTCATGAATAGATTCTTTTTGTTTAGTTAGCCCGCAATAAAGTACAGTTAAGTGACATGTTTTCAACTTTTGAAACATTTATAGTACCTACACTCTGTTAAATCCTGAGAATGTAGAAACAACAACAAATATAATACATATAATTGTTGGTTACTTCATAGCGCAAAGCCACTTCATATCTCGTGTGTACACTAGATAGTTTTCTATGATTAAAATCTTAGAAAACGATGCTCATTGAGGGATAACTATGACGAAATTCTTGACGTATATCATTTTCTATAATTTAAACATAGAAAACTACTTCATAACTCAGGTCCTCCATTACTCGAGTATTTCATAACTCAGAAGTTCTACTGTACATTAATTGGTCTGCCACTCACGCTTAGCTTCCCTGTTCGATGTATCTGATACACTGATGACGTCAGAAGCAGATGTGACGTCAGATGTGGCATCAGAGGGAGCAGCAGTTACAAAACTAACCACCAGGAGGAGCGAGAGGATCATTTTGATAAACCACATTTTCCTGCAAATAGAAGTGTTAGGATTTATATAAAGAATAAGTTTAAAGTAATTGGCTAATTGCTGACATATGTTCTAATATGTACATAGGGTACGAACATAAGCCTCCCTCCCCCACCCCTCGTATACGTCAACAAATCTTATCCGCTAGTTTGTTGTACTGCACACTTCATGATTGTTTAAAGACCTGACAGGGTGGTTCGGATGTAAAGACTCACACATATATTAGAGAATTAGATTAATGTTAATAGCCCCTTCACGATAATTCATCGAAAAACAATGAAAGTAAATTTGTTGTAGAAAGTAGAGGAAGGTAATAGTAGGTAAAATATAAAAAGTTTTATAGGTATAAGTTCTATTATCAGAACATTTTTAAACATGTTTGAAATTTTTTAAACATGTTTGAAATTTTTTAAACATGTTTGAAATTTTTTAAACATGTTTGAACTTGTTAACCTCTTTCTAAATACAGTTGTTTATAGATTTTATGAGCAACTATTTTCCATTTAATATAATTTCAAAATATACACTATTTAGAAATACTCCACGTGTTAATACATAAGTAATGCTCCAAAAAACTTAATAGCTTCCAATCACCACAACTCACCCCTCAAAGTTGTAGCAGGTGCGTCTCATAGTAGGTACCATTACTAGGTTCACTTCTAATCAATCACAGAACTAGTAACTAGTCAGATTTGGTCTATTCAGGTACGTAAAACTATTATAATGGTAAAACTTATAACGCTATATTGATTTGCAACACGCTAACTAGAATAAGTTTCGAATGAGGTACGTACACAGGGTGAATAATCATAATGGTCGAAAAACATTGAAAATTTCTTTAATATTAGTTAGATTCAAAATCGGTTGGTTTTAAAACAACCTCAAGGCTTTGGAATTTTATTTATTTTACATCTCTGTTAGGATCTATGCACAGTGCACCATACCAGTGCACAGTGCACCATACCAGTGCACAGTGCACCATACCAGTGCACAGTGCACCATACCAGTGCACAGTGCACCATACCAGTGCACAGTGCACCATACCAGTGCACAGTGCACCATACCAGTGCACAGTGCACCATAACATTGTACAGTGCACAGTGCACCATACCAGTGCACAGTGCACCATAACATTGTACAGTGCACAGTGCACCATAGTAGTTATTGTACAGTGCACCATAGCAGTCATTGTACAGTGCACAGTGCACCATAGCAGTCATTGTACAGTGCACCATAGCAGTCATTGTACAGTGCACCATAGCAGTCATTGTACAGTGCACCATAGCAGTCATAGTACAGTGCACCATAGCAGTCATTGTACAGTGCACCATAGCAGTCATTGTACAGTGCACCATAGCAGTCATTGTACAGTGCACCATAACAGTCATTGTACAGTGCACCATAGCAGTCATTGTACAGTGCACAGTGCACCATAACAGTCATAGTACAGTGCACCATAACAGTCATAGTACAGTGCACCATAGCAGTCATTGTACAGTGCACAGTGCACCATAACAGTCATAGTACAGTGCACCATAGCAGTCATAGTACAGTGCACCATAGCAGTTATTGTACAGTGCACCATAGCAGTCATTGTACAGTGCACCATAACAGTGCACAGTGCACCATAAGAGTGCACAGTGCGTTATGGTACATCAGGTACAAATGGAAGGGTCACGCATGGCGATGATAACCAACACCGACAAACACATCTGACCTACTTAGTCACTTTCACAAAAAGAAAGCCAACCTAAAGGTATCCGTGATACCTAATGTAGCCCTGATACCTTATTATTCACCAGCACCTCCTAATGTATCCGTGATACCTGCAGCTATCGTGGATACCAATTAAAGGATACATTGGGATTAGAATCAATAGAAAATTAAAATTGGATAAAAAAATTTAGTAGTGATGAAATTAAATATATAATAAATGGATATTGTCTATTAAAAATGGTGGATAAATAGTATTATAGTAATTAATTTGAAGATTTTATTCTTCTGTTTTTATGTGTATAAATATTGTCTATAAAAGAATGATATAAGAATTAATATTATAGGGCTATTGATATATTTCGATTATTACAATAAAATATTATCAGATAAATAAATAGTCAAAATTCAATAAGGGATAATATTAAAGGTCAATCTCATTGATACTGTTTAAACTTTCTTTGCTTAACAAATTCCTAAATATCTTGCAAAGCTCATTATATATTTGCCATTGAGTTCAAACTCGCCGGGAAAAGTTAGGTACAAGATCTACCGTAAACCGTGCGAAAAGATTCATCGAACTTGGCACATCTGAGGGTCCATGAAGTGGGAGACATCGCATTGTTAGAAAAAGGGAAATTTTTTAAGACTGTTCGTGAAAGGGTAAACTTGGGATGTGACAATATGCACTTAAAATATCATAGACGAAATGAAATGGTATCGAATACTATAAACCGCTGGTTTAGAACGATTAAATAGTCTTCAATTCGTCTATAATATTTTCAAGATCTATGATTTTAAACGCATATCGTCACAACCCTAGTGATGAGCAAGGTTTATATATTTCCAAACGCAAAGGGACATTTTGAAGTTTCCTCTGATACTGTTTGAACAAGAATTTAAAATCAATTCCGATCGTTACATTGACAATATTTTGGTTCCACCTCCTGGAGAAATGAAGAAACAATTCAAAGATCAGGCTTTAGTTTCCTAAAAGATGGTAGGTGCGCTTTTCAACATTTCAAAAAAACGCTAGCGTGGTGCTCTCGTTAACTCCCAAGATTCTAGAGCAAGGAAATGTGGCTTCAATTTGAACCTAATGGATTTCTGTGAGTGGTCGAATTGGGAGGGGAAAGTATGTTCAATTCGACAGGATCGTGTTCAAAATCCCCTAAGATGAGCTCTGTGATCCGGTAAAACTTCCAAAAGAGAATCCATTGCTATTCGAGTTAAAGAGGATGATATTGGAAACTGATAGATTAAATTTATTCCTATTGATATAAGCTATCATTTTTTTGATAAGATTTTATATTTTGTATTAATAATCTATTTAAAAGTTGGTCCAAGGACTTTATTTATCGATTTTTTCAGTACTATAAAAACTAGAGGGGGGGATAATTGAAATATTAGTACCTTCTAAAAATATTCTACAAGAAAAGTACCTAATGAATGTAAAACTCAACACTTCACTAGCTTGCTATAGCTTCAGCACCTTCAGAGTTAAAATCACAGGTGTCACCTCCACCGAGTCTGGAATGATAATGTCCCTGCGTGGTGCCCTACTACCCCTTTTGTACCGCCCCATAGTGGGTCACGGGGCGTCTGGATAACGGGACGCCCCGGCGATGTAGCAGATGATTGCTTTAGAGACTTGAACCTAGAAAAGGGACAACTGAGGAAAAGAAAATGTATTAATAGGAACGACGATCCAACATTTTCAATTTTATAAGAAAACTAAAACATAAATAAAAACTTTTTAGTCGTATCCATGATACCTGCAGGTATCATGGATACGACTAGAAGTTAAAAGACGGCTATGTTCTTTTCACGACATTTTCCTTACATTGATAATAGGTTACATTTTTTGTGTTTGTGCGTACGTACGTACACTGTACAGGCAAAGAAGAGTGTATCCGTGGTGGTGATTTTTGGACACCAATTTCTAATTCCCCCCAAAATAAACTTTATTAATTATATTGTTTGTAGATATTTTAAAATTGGTCTGGGTACACGATGACAAATTTGTAAGATTAGAAAATAGTAGGAAATTAGAAAACAGTGATTTGCGAAATTAAAATCATACGGAAACTCTTTTCTCCGACTGTACGTATGTGAGACGAGAGTGCGATAATATCCACCATCGCCGCCAGGGGCGCTACGATAGGTCACGATTGTAACCCACATCGGAACCTATAGACTCATAGAGTGATGGGTGTGATAGAGTGATGGGTGTGATAGAGTGATGGGTGTGATAGAGTGATGGGTGTAATAGAGTGGTGGGTGCGATAGAGTGATGGGTGTGATAGAGTGATGGGTGTGATAGAGTGATGGGTGTGATAGAGTGACGGGTGTGATAGAGTGATGGGTGTGATAGAGTGATGGGTGTGATAGAGTGATGGGTGTAATAGAGTGGTGGGTGCGATAGAGTGATGGGTGTGATAGAGTAATGGGTGTGATAGAGTGATGGGTGTGATAGAGTGATGGGTGTGATAGAGTGACGGGTGTGATAGAGTGATGGGTGTGATAGAGTGATGGGTGTGATAGAGTGATGGGTAAAATTTTCTTTTACCAATGCTTTTTATTATTATATATTCTTTAAATTCATGATGTACAGATACTAAAAATCGAATCTATCCTAATAATTCCTCTCGTGTGTTTATTTATTTATTTGGTGTCCGCTTTTACACTACGGGTATTAAACATGAAGAATGTAACTATGATACGCACGGGAATATATTGACTTGGTATTCAAATTCAATTAATTTTATTCAATTTTTAAATGTTTTTATCTATAAAAAAAGTATCAGTTTATGCAGAAAAATGAATTTTATTTTAATTCACTAAAAAAAACCTATCAACCGGTAAAAAAATCACCATTGAAGACCCGTTATTTTTAACGGGCAAATGCACTAGTAAATAATAATACATGAATAAGTTACAAATAAATAACTGAATCCATTAGAAACGATACAGTCAAAAAAGAGAGTACCATTCACTCTTTTTAGTGTATTTTTTACAATAGCATTTCTATAACATTACTGTATGTGACACATGAACTGCTTCTCTGTTAGCTTTTCTTTTATTGCAATAAAAATATCAGAGAAATCGACTGCACGAATATAACCTGCAGAACAAAACAAATAGGTCACAGGGGGACAATATGGTGGGGCCATAGAAGATTAAGGGGACCAAAGAAGATTAAAAGGGGTGAGCTTTATGGTGGGGCCATAGAAGATTAAGGGGGTAAACTTTATGGTGAGGCCATAGAAGATTAAGGAGGTGAACTTTATGGTGGGGCCAAAGAAGATTAAGGGAGTGAACTTTATGGTGAGGCCATAGAAGATTAACAGGGGTAGAAGTAAGTATGGACAGTTGGACACTGTATCACCTTCTGTGTACCACTGGTGTCATTTTGACGTCACAGTCGCTAGTAGAAGTAGGTATGGACACTGTATCACCTTCTGTGAACTACTGGTGTCATTTTGACGTCACAGTCGCTAGTAGAAGTAGGTATGGACACTGTATCACCTTCTGTGTACCATTGGTGTCATTTTGACGTCACAGTCGCTAGTAGAAGTAGGTATGGACACTGTATCACCTTCTGTGTACCATTGGTGTCATTTTGACGTCACAGTCAATAGTAGAAGTAGGTATGGACACTGTATCACCTTCTGTGTACCATTGGTGTCATTTTGACGTCAGAGTCGCTAGTAGAAGTAGGTATGGACACTGTATCACCTTCTGTGTACCATTGGTGTCATTTTGACGTCACAGTCGCTAGTAGAAGTAGGTATGGACACTGTATCACCTTCTGTGTACCATTGGTGTCATTTTGACGTCACAGTCGCTAGTAGAAGTAGGTATGGACACTGTATCACCTTCTGTGTACCATTGGTGTCATTTTGACGTCACAGTCGCTAGTAGAAGTAGGTATGGACACTGTATCACCTTCTGTGTACCATTGGTGTTATTTTGACGTCACAGTCGCTAGTAGAAGTAGGTATAGACACTGTATCACCTTCTGTGTACCATTGGTGTCATTTTGACGTCACAGTCGCTAGTAGAAGTAGGTATGGACACTGTATCACCTTCTGTGTACGATTGGTGTCATTTTGACGTCACAGTCGCTAGTAGAAGTAGGTATGGACACTGTATCACCTTCTGTGTACCATTGGTGTCATTTTGACGTCAGAGTCGCTAGTAGAAGTAGGTATGGACACTGTATCACCTTCTGTGTACCATTGGTGTCATTTTGACGTCACAGTCGCTAGTAGAAGTAGGTATGGACACTGTATTACCTTCTGTGTACCATTGGTGTCATTTAGACGTCACAGTCGCTAGTAGAAGTAGGTATGGACACTGTATCACCTTCTGTGTACCATTGGTGTCATTTTGACGTCACAGTCGCTAGTAGAAGTAGGTATGGACACTGTATCACCTTCTGTGTACCATTGGTGTCATTTTGACGTCACAGTCGCTAGTAGAAGTAGGTATGGACACTGTATCACCTTCTGTGTACCATTGGTGTCATTTTGACGTCACAGTCGCTAGTAGAAGTAGGTATGGACACTGTATTACCTTCTGTGTACCATTGGTGTCATTTTGACGTCACAGTCGCTAGTAGAAGTAGGTATGGACACTGTATCACCTTCTGTGTACCATTGGTGTCATTTTGACGTCACAGTCGCTAGTAGAAGTAGGTATGGACACTGTATCACCTTCTGTGTACCATTGGTGTCATTTTGACGTCACAGTCGCTAGTAGAAGTAGGTATGGACACTGTATCACCTTCTGTGTACCATTGGTGTCATTTTGACGTCACAGTCGCTAGTAGAAGTAGGTATGGACACTGTATCACCTTCTGTGTACCATTGGTGTCATTTTGACGTCACAGTCGCTAGTAGAAGTAGGTATGGACACTGTATTACCTTCTGTGTACCATTGGTGTCATTTTGACGTCAGAGTCGCTAGTAGAAGTAGGTATGGACACTGTATCACCTTCTGTGTACCATTGGTGTCATTTTGACGTCACAGTCGCTAGTAGAAGTAGGTATGGACACTGTATCACCTTCTGTGTACCATTGGTGTCATTTTGACGTCACAGTCGCTAGTAGAAGTAGGTATAGACACTGTATCACCTTCTGTGTACCATTGGTGTCATTTTGACGTCACAGTTGCTAGTAGAAGTAGGTATGGACACTGTATCACCTTCTGTGTACCATTGGTGTCATTTTGACGTCACAGTTGCTAGTAGAAGTAGGTATGGACACTGTATCACCTTCTGTGTACCATTGGTGTCATTTTGACGTCACAGTCGCTAGTAGAAGTAGGTATGGACACTGTATCACCTTCTGTGTACCATTGGTGTCATTTTGACGTCACAGTCGCTAGTAGAAGCAGGTATGGACACTGTATCACCTTCTGTGTACCATTGGTGTTATTTTGACGTCAGAGTTGCTAGTAGAAGTAGGTATGGACACTGTATCACCTTCTGTGTACCATTGGTGTCATTTTGACGTCACAGTCGCTAGTAGAAGTAGGTATGGACACTGTATCACCTTCTGTGTACCATTGGTGTTATTTTGACGTCAGAGTTGCTAGTAGAAGTAGGTATGGACACTGTATCACCTTCTGTGTACCATTGGTGTCATTTTGACGTCACAGTCGCTAGTAGAAGTAGGTATGGACACTGTATCACCTTCTGTGTACCATTGGTGTTATTTTGACGTCACAGTCGCTAGTAGAAGTAGGTATGGACACTGTATCACCTTCTGTGTACCATTGGTGTCATTTTGACGTCACAGTCGCTAGTAGAAGTAGGTATGGACACTGTATCACCTTCTGTGTACCATTGGTGTCATTTTGACGTCACAGTCACTAGTAGAAGTAGATATGGACACTGAATCACTTTCTCAGGACAAACAACAATAATCATTTCCAAAGGTAAATGAAAGATAACGTACATTATTAACTATATATTTTATTGACTAGGATATATCTGAGTTATCGAACGATACCACATTTTCGATCATGTAAAAAAAAAATTAGACCCGTAATAATTTAAATTATAAATTAAAATAAGAGTCAAATTATATACCTTTTCTTACATGATCGAAAATGTGGAACTGTTCGATAACTCGGAACTTACCCTGATACCACACTCCTGGACGGATTCTTTACATTGAGACTAGTTTATTTTTAAAAAATGTGATACTAATTTTATTTATAATAAAGCAATGGGAACATGTTGATTAATTCTTCTACCTGGGAAATTCTTCTACCTGGGAAATTCTTCTACCTGGGAAATTCTTCTTCCTTATATCATATATGATCGGAAATATGAAACAGTTCGATAACTCTGAACTTGCACTAGAGTAATAATTAAATTTATTCAATAGAGGGTTCAACGTCTGCTTCGGAACCAAATGCCATATCGTTGACGTCGAAAGGAAATTAAATACAAGGGACTGGAAAAAGCAGTCAGAAAGAAAAGTGGCTCCATGAACAAAGTCACCTACCACAGTCAGTGACAATGCTCATGGATGCAGAAAAGCTACTCTGTGAATACAGTCACTTACCAAGGAATGTGACGAAACGGGACACAAGCACCGGTGGCTGCACTCACGGATGGAAGAGGAAAATGAAGAGGTGATAGTCAGTGAAGTCTACGAGTCTACCTAACACAAAATCTAAGACCTCGCAGTTAAAGAGCATAACTCTAGCGCTATCCTCTAAAACTGCAAGTAGCGTTAAAAAAATAAAAAACATGGTAAATTTTTAAAAAAAATCCATAATCCAAATTACAACAGTTGGGGGCCCAAGGGACGTCCCACCCCCTTCTCTTCCATTCACCACAGACAGCTTCAGGATAGAGCCCTTGGGGGCAATACATACATTAAAAATAATTAAATATCAATACAGCATAGTTGATAAGTTACTATACTTTTTAACCACAATATATAGCCACCATTGTACAACTTATAATGTAACTAGGTATAACCAGTCGGGTAAGTTACGAGTTTTCGGACGCTTCCACATTATCGATATCATAAGAAAGTATAAGCTAATAATTATAAGTAGACTTTTATTTCGTATCCATGATACCTAATCTGTTATTTAATGGAATCCAGGATGCATCCCTGTATCATGGATACCAATTAAAATTTAGAGTTCAATTAGAATTAATTCTATTTTTTCATATGTGATCGAAAATGTGGAACCGTCCGATTAATTAAACTTACCCAACTCTGACGTCATCAAACGCAGTAAATCTAATGAGTAGGCGTGACCTTAGCGTCATTGTGACGTCACAAAGAGATGGTTACAATACAGTATGTATCTTCTAAAATCTTACCTAAATTCATTTAACTAAAATAAATATCAAAATGTAACTTTAAATAAATAGCCAAATACTAATAAAAAAAATTAGGTTTTAACTTAAAACAAAGTAAACATTAAAAAATAAATATAACCTATAAAAGAAATGTGCTTCTTGACTAGCGTTCAGCATATTTAAACTGTGCTCATGGCTGCAGAAAAGCTACTGTAATAATAAGATAACTAGGGGGTCTAACGTCTGCAAACCATTCAATAGAAATCCTAGTACCCAGAACACGAAAAATTGAATTAAATATCTAACGACTACAACAAATGAACACTAAATTATGAGATCAGTTATAAAATAAATAGTTAAATTAAATAACCTAACAAAAAAAGCTGCCAATGATATCAGTTGGTTATGGCGACATCTTTAGGAATATCATTAGCTACAGTTTGAACATGTTTCAACAAGTTTAGACATGTTTTATCAAGTCCACGTGTGCTTTTATCACGTTCATCCACTTTTTATCAAGTTCAAACAGGTTTTGTCAAAAGCAAACAGGTTTTTTTATCAAGTTCAAACATTTCTATGTAGCTATATGATAGCATATGCAGTTTTCACAAACTTTACTTTATATTGGTCCCCATTATAGTAAAGCTATTAAAATAAATATGGTGAGAGAGTTATTTTAAATTGGTCCCAAGTAACTCAGAGTTGACTAGAATTGCTAGAGAATAAATAGTATCATAAAATGAGTGAGATTGTCATTAATCTAAACTAGTATTGAAATCAAGAGATTTCACTGCTACTATTTTGAGACACTTCTCCATTCTCAGAGGTTCCTCCTCCATTTTCAGAAGCTCCTCCTCCATTTTCAGATGCTCCTCCCCCATTTTCAGATGCTCCTCCTTCTTTCTCCTCCTCCAACTCAACTCCATTCAACTCCTCGAGTATCTGGTCATCAAGATTGGTCGGGTTCTTCTTGTATTCATAGGCCTCTGCGATGGCATCTTTGAACAGCTGGAAGTAGGTTCATGATCAAAAAAGATAATCAGCTGTTAAAATAATTGTAAAATACTTTTTATTGCTGATGGTAGTGAATTGAAATCACTATGTTTAGAGGTGAAATTAGCTAGTAATAGTAGGTAATAGCTATGTTTAATGAATTTCGTTGTTGATCCTCTTATATCTAATGATTATTACAATACTAATCATTTACTATTAGCATTAGAATAATGATTATTTATTTCGTTAATACCACAATACAGACTATTTGTTTTGTTTAACACAATACTGAATATATAGTTGTTTTATAAACACTGCAGTACCAACTATTTGTTCCGTTAACACCAAAATACTGATAATCTTCTCCAACTAACCTTAACTACGTTAGTTCCCGCTGAGGCAGAGACGTAGTACAGCGGCAGATTATTCTTCTGCGGAAAGGCAAAATTCTTGCCTGCAATCTTGTCAGCTTCTGCAAACAAATCTAAACATTAATTTCAGCAATAGAACTGCAATTAACAACATATTTTATGATGAAAATAAGGATTTATTACGTAAAAAATCTTTGATAAGCTAGACTTGGACCTTCGTAATCTGAAGAGACGTACACACATAGGGTTTTTTTAGGTCTTAAGAAGACTTAAAAAACCCTATGTGTGTACGGCCCTTTATCCCATGTTAACCAGGGACCTCACCATCTATTTTATTAACTGCACACAGCACAGGTATGCTAGGTCTGTGTTCTCTGAGCTCCTTGTACCACTGAGCCAAGTTTTTGTAGGTTATTTTACGGGTACCATCGAAAACTAGAATGGCAGCATGAGCCTGAAAATAATATATAGATTAATGTCAAATGAAATATTTTCTTTTTAATTTAGGTGGCACCTCTAAGGTTTGAAAATAAAAGGTTAATACCATTTTATCAATAAGAATATAGAATTAAAAATATTGTTCTTTGCGAATTAATTAATGGTTACTAACTCATTGATTGGTTATGGAGATTAACTGATACATGTATCGGGGATAGTGTCACCTCCTGCCAGGTCATTAAACAATTATGAATTATTAATTTATGCAGTATGGCAAACTACATTACAGTCAATTTTGTTGAGAATTTCAAAGTTCTAATTATTTATTCATTATCACTATGCAAGGAGGAGGAGCCCTAATATGGGGCGGAAAACTAACAGCTTAATGCTCCGCCCCCAGTTGGCTCCTCCTCCTAGCCAACCAAACATTATAGTTATCATTGGAAACTTTATATATAAGAATTTAACAATTTGATTTCCCTTGAAAATTAATTTGATTATTTATAATTAGTAAGTAGCTAGTATTTAGAATTATAGAAATAGAGTAAGTAATGTTTAAAGATAATAACTAAATTAATATTTTAAAACTTTGTTAGCTAATAATAATAGATTGGTGGTAATTGTGAACAAAGTTCTGCCAAAATTAATTAGTAACAAAGCAACTGCTTGATATTATAAAATAAGCTGTTAACTGAAATTGGAAATAATTTCCATTTGTCTTTTAATATAACAGGCCAAAACCTTTACTGCTTATATAACCACAACAGAGCCTCATACCAAATTGGTAAAATGATGAGACTATTTTTTAAATATACCACACATAGCTACCTGATGGTAATAGGAAGCATGCATAGTTTGAAATCTCTCCTGCCCAGCAGTGTCCCAAAAATCTGAAGAAAAATGAAACATTTGAGAGAAGATATGCAAAATATACTATTAGTCTAGCTACACATATAAAATCTAGCAAATTTTATAGGTATTTCAAAATTCTGAAGAAACCTCAAACTAAACAAAATTACAACGCACTTGAATGCTGAAAAGCTATCCTGCATTTTTCAATAGTCAGTTACTTAGTTAACTGCTAGACCATAAGATGGAAAATTGATTATAAAACTCAAATACCTACCGAAGAGAAAATATTCGTCAGATCAGTTTTTCTTTGAATTACTATTTTCTTCATTCAATAACTCACCAACAAGGATATTATTTCCATCTACAGCTGTTCTATGTCTATAAAGAGTCAAAGCATAAGTTGAAAGCTGCTGGTGCTTGTAGCTGTCCACAAGAAACCTCTCTAATAATCTGAAAATAAGCATAAGAGATTACAATGAGTTCTACTTCTGGCAGTTATTTCAATACAGCAAATCAATATTAACAATTATAAAGCACGTTCCGTGCAGAAAGGCTCTCAACATATTTATAAATTGTTCCGAAGCATCCAAAGATAGATATTTGGAGGTTTACAGAGATATAATTGACAATTAAAAACTGATGGAATAATGAAAATACATAGAATTATATTTTATTTACAAAGTTAACTTTTCCATTTTTCCATGAAAAACTTAATTTACAATTTTCGATTCCTCCACGGAATTTTTTCTATATATGCGTGAATAACTTACTTTGATTTTCCCACCGCACTGTCTCCAAGGCAAATGACTTTTACTGCCAGTTCACCTTTGCCGGTGTTCCTATCATAGTCTAGCTTGATCCTCTCACCAGAAACATCAACTTCATCAGATTTACTTGACATAACTATTTAAGTTAATATCTAATTAGTAGTTCAAGAATGAATTTCTGAGTGGAATACATTATTAGTATATAGCTATAGAGTATAGTATATGGCATACAAAGACTAGGTAATAATACATGTCCTTTCTTCTCCATTTAAATGGTGAGTTTGTGAAAATACTTTAGAGTCCATCAAATGGGTAAATGATTAGAAATATCTATATCTAATTTTCTCACATGCTACAATGTTATTTTGGAGAAAATTACAATAATTTGATCATTTTGAAGACAAATTTAACTGTTTTGGAAAGAGCTGGAGCATAAAATGGAGAATTCATGAACCATACTAGTTTACCTGGTAGCTACAGAAGAATATAAAATATAATCATTGTCTAACAAGACAGTATTTGGTAGAGGATTATATATTGTATTGGTTAGTTCTCAATTGGTTTCCACTTTAGCAGTCACTTTAGTTTTAGAGAAAATAAGTATTCTAATGAATTGATTACTTGAGTCTGTTGAAGTTATGCAGATTTTATAATACAGGAATAAATAATGTGACAGCATTCAGACAAAAGTGTTCATTGGAAATAGAAATCATATTCTGTTTGTAGAAAATTTAAAATATATTTAAATAACATAGTAACATACAGATATAGGGACAATTTCAAAATTATTCAAAATAAATGTAAATATAACAATTAATTTGAAATTGTTCATAAAAACTATGATAATAAACCAGTAAGTTAAACAATAAATAATATTAAAAATGAAGAATCAAATAAAGATAAGTTATCTTTAAAGATAATGTCTGTTATCTTTAATTGATTTAATTCTTAACATTCAAATAGTGATTGGAACTTTGAAAATATTTTAGAATCGTAGATAGTAAATAGGGTAAGTTACAAATTGTCGGTCAGTACTACATCTGGATATATAAGAAAAAAATATATAAAAATTGTTATAATTACACAGTGCTATCTAATACTTCTGCAAAGTATTAGATAGCACTGTGTAATAATAATAATTTTTATATTGTTTTTTCTTATGTGACTGAAGATGTAGTACTGACCGACAATTTGTAACTTAACCTATAAGATACCAAATTTTATTCAAGAATTTGAATAAAAAAACTTTTGTGATGAATGATCTAAATTAAATTATCTATTTTAATGATCTAATCATTCAATTAAATGTTCTGATTAATTAATCAAAGAAGTTTTTAGATATGACAAATATGTTTTCAGAAGTGATCTAAAATGTTTATAGAAATGATCTAAAATGTTTTCATAAATGATATTTCTTAAATGTTTTTAGAAATGATCTAAAGGTGTTTTAGATACAATCTAAAGATGTTTTTAGAAATGATCAAAAGATGTTTTTAGAAATGATCAAAAGATGTTTTTAGAAATGATCAAAAGATGTTTTTAGAAATGATCAAAAGATCTTTTTAGAAATGATCAAAAGATGTTTTAGAACTGATCTAAAGATGTTTTTAGAAATTATCTAGAGATGTTTTTAGAAATGATCTAAAGATGTTTTTAGAAATGATCTAAAGATGTTTTAGAAATGATCTAAAGATGTTCTAGAAATTATCTAAAGATGTTTTAGAAATTTGATTTTAGAAATGATCTAAAGATGATTTTAGACACAATCTAAAGGTGATTTTAGAAATGATCTGAAAATGTTTAAGAAATGATCTTAAGATGTTTTTAGAAATGATCTAAAGATGTTTTTAGAAATGATCTAAAAATGTTATAGAAATGATCTAAAGATGTTTTTAGAAAAAATCTAAAGATGTTTTTAGAAAAAATCTAAAGATGTTTTTAGAAAAAATCTAAAGATGTTTTTAGGAATGATCTAAAGATGTTTTTAGAAACAATCTAAAGATGATTTTAGAAATGATCTAAAAATGTTTTAGAAATGATCTAAAAATGTTATAGAAATGATCTAAAGATGTTTTTAGAAATGATCTAAAATCTGGAGAAAATGAAACATTTGAAAGAATATATGCAAAATATACTATTAGTCTAGCTACACATACACATATATAATGCTGATAAAATCTAGCAAATTTTATAGGCATTTCAAAATTCTGAAGAAACCTCAAACTAAACAAAATTACAACGCACTTGAATGCTGAAAAGCTATCCTGCATTTTTCAATAGTCAGTTACTTAGTTAACTGCTGTTTTTTTTAAATGATAAAATCTAAAGATGTTTTTTATAAATGATATATATAATCTGAAGATGTTTTTTATAAATGATCTAAAGATTTTTTTTTATAATTGATTTTGAGATGTTTTCAAGAAATAAACTAGGTCTAACTAAAGATGTGTTTAGAAATGATATATTATATAACTGTATTTAGAAATAAACTAAAGATGTTTTTAGAAATAAATTAAAATACAGAAAGAAATAATTCAAATTACCTAAGGATTCTTTGCACAGAATTAGAAAATGTTAAAACTATTCTATATCCTGACTTTATTCTTTATTCATAATATTCAATATTGTGGATATTCTTTAGTCTTTCAGTCTTCAGAGTTCAGACTTAATAAAATTCAAATTAGTTAATAAATTGCTTAGTATGCAGAATAGGGAATCTTTTTAACATTTTCAGTGCGAGTTGTGACTGAAGTGACAGGACAGTGTACTGTGCAAGTCCAGTCTAAAGAATATGCCAATATGGGACATTTTTAACATTTTTTGTGAGAACAATCCTTAATTTCCTCCTATATTTAATATTTACAGGTACTTTTCTGACTCAACACCAGACAGCAGGAACTGGTAAAGTGTTCTCCAAGAAATCCTCTATTTTGGCTTCTGTTCTCAGTAAATTACAAGTAAATATAGGAGGAAATTAAGGATTGTTCGCACAGAAAATGTTAAAAATGTCCCATGTTCTGCAGAGTGCAGACTGGACTCAACAGTCAACAGAAGCCAAAATAGAAGATTTTTTGGAGAACAATTTATCAGTTTCTGCGGTCTGCGTCTGGATAATTAAAACCAGTTTGTATTTGGACTTGGTGCACTGAACTCCTCTGAGTTTTTCAAAAATCTGAGAAATAGCTGCCAACATTTTTTATCCATATTCAATTTGTCTAATACTCCAAGTAATAAAGCATGTCCAAACTCGCGAGTTTGGACAGTTTAATGGCGAGTTTGTGACAGTTATTTTGAGCCCTTCAATTGCAAATGGTGAGTTTTATCTATTTTTCTCCTATGCTACAATGTTATTTTAGAGAGAATTTATGGAAATTTGATCATTTTGGAGAGAATTTATTGAATTTTGGAGAGAGCTGGAGAGACAAATGGCGAGTTTATGAGACATACTATTTTACTTGGCTAATACTCTAACATTTTTCCAGTTCTGAGTTTCCCCTCCAAAAATTAATGGTAATATAATAGGAATTAATAGCTAAATATCCTCCAACATTACAAGAATTTCTTTATTAGTGAAATTGAATATCTGCAGACATATCAATGGGATAATCTGGGATAATTACTAGCATGTATTTTTATTTTATTGAGAATATGAGCTAAAATCAGTAAAATGGAAGATTTTTTTGGAGAACAATTTAGTGAATTTACCAGTTTCTGCAGTCTGGGAATCTGGATCATTGGATGGACTTGGGAGTTGGGACCAGACCAGTGTCTAATCACTGTCTGAATGAAGAATCTGGTCAGTCTGAGTGTCTGCCGTCGGGTCAGACAAGTTAAATATATTTCCAGTTAGGACTACCTAATTATTAATTACCCTATCTTGAAGATTAATTACAATTTAGGATTAACCGGTACGGTGATCCCTTACTCATCCGTTTAAATAGATCTCAATTACCTAAAGAGGCAGGAGTTGAGCTATAAAATAAATGAATAAAAAAAGTGAAAGACGATCGTGAAGAAATACTAATTTACGGAATTCAGGTCAAATAATAATAAGAAAAATTCCTTTAGGGGAGAGTGCACCATCGATTCATATCAAATACTTTTCAATAATTTTGTTGAAAGTCTCAATAATTAAAAAAAAATATATTCAATCTTGTCTATTGTGTGTGTTGTGAGGCTTATGAAAATGACACTAAAAGGGCTATTTTCATTTTTCCAATTTCTTCTTCTCGATTAGAAGCCATCTTCATATTCACAATTTAGATGCCGTCAGAAGCGAAAGGGTCTTCCACTCCTTTCCCTCCATATGTCAAGAATCTCTTATCTTCCATATCCCTTCTCCTGTACTGTCTCCCAGCCACAAGTATTTGGTTCTCTCTCTGAGCCATATCATCCCAGCAAACATGTCCGAATCTATTCGATATCGGGTGGTGTCTAATTCGCTGCGCTGGTAGCGCATACCGGTAATAGATATGAAATACACTTAAATTAGATATCTAACTGAATGTATCTAAATTATTTGACTGTTTAGAAATCTAATCGTTTATTTCCTAATCAGAAATCGTTTAATACATATCGAAACAACACCAGTAAATAAATATCTATTATATTATTGAATTGCGTTTTAGAATAGATATCTAAAATATCATATAATTTATGATCAATTCCGATATCTACCTAAATGAATCGAAACAACATCAGTAATTAGATATACATTATATTACGGAATTCCGTTTTAGAATAGATACCTAAAATTTCATTCCATTTATGATCAGAATAGTGTTGCATCGCCAACCGAAAATGTATTTGAAAATTGAAAGATCAGATTTTTCTTATCGTTACTATTTAGAACCAATAAGTGAAATATAGTTGCATCATTTAGAAAGAGTACTGAATGAATACTGTATATCGGTATCAATATAAATATCGGTATCAGTTAATAAATATTTTTAATTTAGATGTATGTGCATTTGATATCGATATGGTGTCTATTGCATTACTAAAACTCTTTCGTTTATATATCTTTTTTATTTATTTGAGTGTTGCATCTCTAATCTAAATATGTATCTAAACAATGCGATGTCTCTTTTTGGTTACTATTTTAGAAATGAAAAATGAAGATTCTATGCGACATTTAGAAAGTGTTCTGACACAGTATGATGGTATCAACAATCCATCGAAACAGTTTCCAAATATCTTCAAATTAGATATGATTTTTATATCACATTTGGTGTCTTTTCCATTACTAAAACGCTTTCATTTATATCTCTTTTTTTTTTAAATGTATCTGAACGATGCACAGGGATAGATTTGTTTCATTTTCTACATCGAAAGTGTAGAGCACGTGGTATCGTTTAGAAATATAGTTGACACGACTATGTTTGCTGGGATGGTTACCTATATTTTAATGTTTTTGATTCATTCACTTTCATCACAGAACTTTCATCTTTACGATAAGCTAGTCGATCGTGTCCTCAAAATGTTTTTTTTTTTAATTTGAGCTCATAGAAAATGAATTTTTTAAGAAATTACAATTATATAAATTCTTGACATGCACCAATATATTTCTACTTCGCTGTTATTAGCATTTGTAATAAGACTGAGTAGTGATTTTGGAAAAAAAAGCGGGGCCTACAAGTACAGGCAGGCCCCGCTTTAATTACCAAATCATGACTCAGTTTAATTACCAAATGACAATTAAAGCTAGGAAAAGTAACAATGAATATATATTTATAATTGTCACTCTTTGATTATGCATCTCATTTTCTATGAACTATAATTAAAGAAAATTTGTTTTAGCGTTAGAATTATATGTAAGTCTATTATTAAACAGTGTTTCAGTGTTTGTGACAGTGATGAAAGTTTAAATTAAGTTGTGAATTTATGAAAGGTTTTAAAATCCATCCATAGATAACTCTCACTCAGTATAGGTTAGTAATAAATAGATACCTAGATTTTTATAATTATTGTGTTACATTGAACAAACAGACATTTTATGCTCTATGAAATATTTTAGGTAGTAGAGTACCAAGTTCCAAGTTATTGGTTGGTTTTACAATTTCGGACACGTCAGAAAAAAAAAAATATTATAATTATTATTTAACTTCTATTCTAATTGGTATCATGGATACCAATTGAAAATAAAAGTTAAATACAGTTAATTCAACGGGACATGATGAATTTCTGAACCAATGGCTTCTAATAACCTTGTGCCTAAAATAATCACGAAAACCTTGTCTCAGTTTTCTATGTCTACGAACGGTAATTATTTCGAGATATATCTCAAAATAATTACCGGTTTTAATAAAGCTTAGGCCTGAGTGTATACAATTTTTTTTTATTCAAATACATCCAGATTGGCAGAGTGGTGACGATCCAGAGCCCAGAACTGCACGGCCCAGGTTCGATACCCAGACACAACACTTCATTAATAAAATTGATATGCCCTCAAATGTAAATTGCAATCTATGTAACAAAGTGTATGTAGGTAAGATATACAGTTTAATATATTAATTTTTTTAGGAAAATGTATCTTCAATATAGATACATATATATTTGACATCGAATTTGCTGTCTATTTCGTTACTAAAACGCTTTTGTTTCTACGCGTCATTTAGAAAGAGTATTGATACAGTGTAATGGTATCAACTAACCATCGAAACAGTTTCCAAATATCTTAAATTTAGATATGTTTTAATATCGCATTTGGTGTCTTTTCCATTACTAAAACGATTTCGTTTATATCTCTTTTTTATTTATTTGATTGTTGCATCGCTAATCTAAAAATGTATCTGAACGATGCAGAGGGATAGATTTGTTTCTTTTTTCTACATCGCAAGAAATATAATTGACACGACTATGTTTGATGGGCTGATTCTCTCTCCTGCCTCATCTCCATCTTATACTCTCTTTATACTGCCAAAGTGTGCTCCTCTCAATCAACTCCTCCTTCCACTTCCCTCAACTCTCTCTGTTATTCTCCTTTTTACCTTTTGTCTGCTTCTCCTCTCTAGCACGTCTGACTCTATTCCAGCCACACCAAGTAGCCTACCTACCAATTATATCTGATTTCTCTACCACCATCCCACTCCGCCTCTTCTCATGCCACTCAACACCTCCCTCACCAGCACATTATCTCCTTGTATCTTCCTCCTCAAATACTGTTGTTTGCCTCTCACCATCATGCTTTTCTCTTTTGGTACCTACTGATACACAGTAGCTACCACCAACACGTAATTAGGTTTGCCCAATCTCCATCCTCGTCATATCTCCCACATAACCTCTCTTTACCATTTCGTTTTCCTTCACATTCCTCTTAATTTCTTCTTTCAAGATTTTCATCTCTGAAATACAGTATATCTTTCGACAGTACCAATCTTGGTAGGTACTGTTTGTGGCACATTGTACCTATCTTGGTACTGTTTGTGGCACAGTGTACCTATCTTGGTACTGTTTGTGGCACAGTGTACCTATCTTGGCATTGTTTGTGGCACATTGTACCTATCTTGGCATTGTTTGTGGCACAGTGTACCTATCTTGGCATTGTTTGTGGCACAGTGTACCTACCTTGGCATTGTTTGTGGCACAGTGTACCTACCTTGGCATTGTTTGTGGCACATTGTACCTATCTTGGCATTGTTTGTGGCACATTGTACCTATCTTGGCATTGTTTGTGGCACATTGTACCTATCTTGGCATTGTTTGTGGCACAGTGTACCTATCTTGGCATTGTTTGTGGCACAGTGTACCTATCTTGGCATTGTTTGTGGCACATTGTACCAATCTTGGCATTGTTTGTGGCACAGTGTACCTATCTTGGCATTGTTTGTGGCACAGTGTACCTATCTTGGCATTGTTTGTGGCACAGTGTACCTATCTTGGCATTGTTTGTGGCACATTGTACCTATCTTGGCATTGTTTGTGGCACAGTGTACCTATCTTGGCATTGTTTGTGGCACATTGTACCTATCTTGGCATTGTTTGTGGCACAGTGTACCTATCTTGGCATTGTTTGTGGCACAGTGTACCTACCTTGGCATTGTTTGTGGCACATTGTACCTATCTTGGCATTGTTTGTGGCACATTGTACCTATCTTGGCATTGTTTGTGGCACAGTGTACCTACCTTGGCATTGTTTGTGGCACATTGTACCTATCTTGGCATTGTTTGTGGCACATTGTACCTATCTTGGCATTGTTTGTGGCACAGTGTACCTATCTTGGCATTGTTTGTGGCACAGTGTACCTACCTTGGCATTGTTTGTGGCACAGTGTACCTACCTTGGCATTGTTTGTGGCACATTGTACCTATCTTGGCATTGTTTGTGGCACAGTGTACCTACCTTGGCATTGTTTGTGGCACAGTGTACCTACCTTGGCATTGTTTGTGGCACAGTGTACCTACCTTGGCATTGTTTGTGGCACAGTGTACCTATCTTGGCATTGTTTGTGGCACAGTGTACCTATCTTGGCATTGTTTGTGGCACAGTGTACCTACCTTGGCATTGTTTGTGGCACATTGTACCTATCTTGGCATTGTTTGTGGCACATTGTACCTATCTTGGCATTGTTTGTGGCACAGTGTACCTATCTTGGCATTGTTTGTGGCACAGTGTACCTACCTTGGCATTGTTTGTGGCACATTGTACCTATCTTGGCATTGTTTGTGGCACATTGTACCTATCTTGGCATTGTTTGTGGCACAGTGTACCTATCTTGGCATTGTTTGTGGCACAGTGTACCTACCTTGGCATTGTTTGTGGCACAGTGTACCTACCTTGGCATTATTTGTGGCACAGTGTACCTATCTTGGCATTGTTTGTGGCAAAGTCTACCTATCTTGGCATTGTTTGTGGCACATTGTACCTACCTTGGCATTGTTTGGGGCAAAGTCTACCTATCTTGGCATTGTTTGTGGCACAGTGTACCCACCTTGGCATTGTTTGGGGCAAAGTCTACCTATCTTGGCATTGTTTGTGGCACAGTGTACCCACCTTGGCATTGTTAGGGGCACAGTGTACCTCTCTTGGCATTGTTTGTGGCACAGTGTACCTCTCTTGGCATTGTTTGCGGCAGATTATACAATAGATTGGCAGAAAGATCCCTCACTTCCTCAGTTGTATCGCAGGTTTCGTAAGGGGCAGTATAGTGGTGTGCTTACGTTCCTCAGCTCTCCTATAGTTTCAAAATGGTGAGTATGAAAGGAATTGACATGAAGAACTGTTACTAAATATTATAAGGTGATATTAAGCAATAAAGGTCACAGTTAGTGGAATAACATTTTAGTGTTTATGTGTTCTTTAAAGTGACCTAACTTACAAGTTATGATAATGAAAAGGGATATATTTAAATAATTACATGACATTATATGTATTGGATGAACTAATACAATATTATAGTACATAGATACAATAAATATATAAATGGATCATATTTAGGTAGAATTGATCGTAACCTGAATATTAGAGTGAAGGAATTGAAAGAAAAATGAAAGGTTGCTGCAAATAAAAAGAAGTACTGGACTGCATTGTAAGTACTTTGAAAGTACTGGACTGCATTGTCAGTACTTTGAAAGTACTGGACTGCATTGTCAGTACTTTGAAAGTACTGAACTGCATTGTCAGTACTTTGAAAGTACTGGACTGTATTGTCAGTACTTTGAAAGTACTGGACTGCATTGTCAGTACTTTGAAAGTACTGGACTGCATTGTCAGTACTTTTAAAGTACTGGACTGCATTGTCAGTACTTTGAAAGTACTGGACTGTATTGTCAGTACTTTGAAAGTACTTGACTGCATTGTCAGTACTTTGAAAGTACTGGACTGCATTGTCAGTACTTTGAAAGTACTGGACTGCATTGTCAGTACTTTGAAAGTACTGGACTGCATTGTAAGTGCTTTGAAAGTACTGGACTGTATTGTCAGTACTTTGAAAGTACTGGACTGCATTGTCAGTACTTTGAAAGTACTGGACTGCATTGTAAGTACTTTGAAAGTACTGGACTGCATTGTCAGTACTTTGAAAGTACTGGACTGCATTGCCAGTACTTTTAAAGTACTGGACTGCATTGTCAGTACTTTGAAAGTACTGGACTGTATTGTCAGTACTTTGAAAGTACTGGACTGCATTGTCAGTACTTTCAAAGTACTGGACTGCATTGTAAGTACTTTGAAAGTACTGGACTGCATTGTCAGTACTTTGAAAGTACTGGACTGCATTGTAAGTACTTTGGAAGTACTGGACTGCATTGTCAGTACTTTGAAAGTACTGGACTGCATTGTAAGTACTTTGGAAGTACTGGACTGCATTGTCAGTACTTTGAAAGTACTGGACTGCATTGTAAGTACTTTGAAAGTACTGGACTGCATTGTCAGTACTTTTAAAGTACTGGACTGTAATGTCAGTACTTTGAAAGTACTGGACTGCGTTGTCAGTACTTTGAAAGTACTGGACTGCATTGTAAGTACTTTGAAAGTACTGGACTGCGTTGTCAGTACTTTGAAAGTACTGGACTGTAATGTACCTTTTAAATAATACAATTAAAATTGATTTTTCTGCATAGTCTAATTTATTTCATAGATAAAATACATATAAACATTGAATATAAACAGGGGAATCTAAATATCAAGTTAATCCAAATAAATAAATAAACAAATGAGGGAAGTTATTAGGATAGATTAAAAACAAAACTATATTCAAATTGCCAATAAAATGATTAGTTTTCAATCGGTAAATTCTCCAATAAAACAGTTACCTCCGCAAGAATTGTAGCATAAATACAGTAATATATATTTAAATTACATTCAAGATTAACCGTTACAAAATACGAGATTTCTACAAAAAATATCTGAATTTATTCATATTTTAAATATAATTTTAATTAACTAAATGATCCATAATGTTTATCCAAGTAATGAATTTAATTTATTTATTAAAACAATTCCCAATAATTACCTAGATAATCTTTATTTGGTTTAGGTAGGGTGAGTTACGAATTATCGGTCAATTCCACATCTTCGGTCATATAAGAAAATATATGTAAACATTAAATAACAATTATTATATCGTTTTTTCTGATATGACCGAAGATGTGAAACTGATCGATAATTCGTAACCTACTCTATACTGTGTTTTTTGTATATAATTCAAGCTATATTATAATTCATATATAATTTAAATATTGATTTGTTTCCCGTAACTAAATAATTACTGAATTAAACATAGATAAGAATAATAGAAAAAATAATTACCATGCTTTTTAAGAATTAATGAAATTATATAATTAAAGTGTTGTCTAATTTAAAATGAACAAATAAATATTTTATTATAATTGGCATTCTTTTATCTATAACATTTTTCAATTATATTTTCTTTGAACTTTAGCAGATCATGAAATGTAGCCATAGATAAGATACAAAAACTGATAAGACTAAGCTACTTATATCATATCACTGATAAGAACCTTTTCTGATTCTGGCAGAAGATTAATGGTATACAAGAAATCAGGTCTTTCCCATTTGACGACCCCCACCAAATTTAATTTGAATTATTTTTTATATGTATTTTTGTCCATAGAATCCGAAGATCATAACCGTTTTTTTCTAGAAATTTAAACTTTTTGAAATATGAAGGTTTGAAGTTATTTATTTCCAATGTATTACTGAAGGATTGAGAACTTTGTATTACTATTAGTTTCTGGAAAAAAAACTGTTTTGATTTTCGGATTCTATGGACAAAAATACATATAAAAAAATTAATTTAAATTAAATTTGGTGAGGGTCGACCCGTAGAAATCAAACACACAAAAAAAATTCTTATATGATCTAATACGTGGAACTGTCCGATGACTCGTAACTAAGCCTATATATTATATCCCACATCATTTAATTTATATTCATTTGGTATATAACTACTTTAAATAATTTACTGAGTTTTAATAAGTAACTGTATTTACATGCTATTTAACTGACTAAATAGAAGAAATATAACAATAATGAATAAATAAATATTTATTAAATAGCTAGAATGAACAATTTACAGCAAATTCTTACCTGTAATATTCTAAATTATATATACGAGGAAGAAATAATAAACACTTTAGTCAAGCTGTGACAAATAATCATATTGTAATGCATTTATAAATAACTAGTGTACTTATCCGTTAAAAATAACGGGTCTTCAATAGTAAATTATTACCCGTTACTAGGTTATTTTTAGTGAATTAAAATAAATTTTATTTTTCTGCATAAACTGATACTTTATTTCATAAATAAAATAAAAATAAAAAGAATTGAATATGAAAATAATTGAATTTAAATATCAAGTCAATATATTCCCGTGCGTATCATAGTTACATTCTTCATGTTTAATACCCGTAGAGTAAAAGCGGACAAAAATAAAAAACACACGAAGAGAATTATTAGGATATATAACCTGTTGAAATTGTCACCAGGTATTTAACTACCATTTGGTAATTGATCCCTTACCTTAAAGTACCTAAGCGCTATCTGTTGGTGAGTGTTGGAAATTAGCCAAAATGTTGGCAAGGTTATACAGAGGTGAACGATTTAATATATTTAACTTTAATTGTTAATATATCTTAATGTATTCGGAATGTTCAGTTTAATGACATTTGTTTATAGTTCAAAAATAAATAAAGTATAGTTTATTTAAGTAGATTAAATAATAGTTTTACCTCTAAATAAATTCACGGTGTAATTATTCTAAAATATATATTCATATAAACATTATTGTTTCTTATCTATTTAAAATTGTACAATTTTTTTTATATTCTACTGATGTTATTTCCTATTTTATTTAGCATAAGGTTGAATTTCTATTCAATTTATTAACATAATAGCCTTTAGATCATTTTATATAGTTATTATATCCCGTATACCGAGTTAAAGACTTTTCCTCTTTTTTTCTAACGTACGTACAAAACACAAACACAATTAGAATACATATTATATCAACTAATTAATTGAAATAATTACCATTTCGAAATCTCAAATTCGCTGGTTAGTACACCGGTGACAGCTGATCGGTACCATTTCAATTTTCAGTATCTATAATTAAATTGCTAAAGTATTCGGTCAATATGGTTTAGGTAAATTCCACCCCAGGTTAATCCATCCCTGGTAAATTCAACCTCCTTCCCCTATTTCCCGACCGGACCGCTAACCTGACCTTGGGTGAATAGTGTACTTAGTACTTATTAGGGGTGGAATTCCCTGATGGAATATACCAGGGTGGAATATAACTGGTGGAATATACCAGGGTAGAATATACAGGGTTGGAATTTACCTGGGTGGAATATACCGGGTTGGAATTTACTGGGGTGGAATTTACCGGGCGGAATATACCGGGTTGGAATATACCTGGTGTGGAATTTACCGGGGTGGAATTTATCGGGTGGAATTCACCGGGTGGAATATACCGGGGTGGAATATACCTGGTGTGGAATTTACCGGGGTGGAATATACCGGTGTGGAATTTACCATGGTGGAATTTACCGGGGTGGAATATACCGGGGTGGAATATACCGGTGTGGAATTTACCATGGTGGAATTTACCGGGGTGGAATATACCGGGGTGGAATATACCGGGTGGAATTTACCACGGTGGAATTTACCGGGTGGAATATATACCGGGCACAGTTCTTTAGTGATAACATCTTCATATAGTTTATTCATTATTGACTTTTAAAGGTCAATAATTACACCTAGAGATTTAGATATAATCTCATTTAATCCATTGTTTTTATCTTAATCACAATTAGAAATATCAGTCAGGTCAGTGCTACCAACTGTTATATACACTTATAGTGCAATAAATATATAGATATTATACGATAAATAATATAATAAAGTTTATATCAGGGCTACCAACCTCAACTGCTATATTTTCTATCAGGGGTACCAACTTCCAGTGCTATATTTTCTAACAGGGGTACCAACTTCCAGTGCTATATTTTCTAACAGGGGTACCAACTTCCAGTGCTATATTTTCTAACAGGGGTACCAACTTCCAGTGCTATATTTTCTAACAGGGGTACCAACTTCCAGTGCTATATTTTCTAACAGGGGTACCAACTTCCAGTGCTATATTTTCTAACAGGGGTACCAACTTTTCAGGCCGCAGTCCAAAGATCCACAGCTGATCTCAGTCCGTTACGCTCTGCCAATCTTCCCGTGATTTTCGTTCTTGGTAAGTTATTTATTTTGCCAAAATGATTAAATTTATTTGAAATAAATAAATAAAAGTCTCTTTTTATCGTTAAAGTCTAAAAGGTTTACATAAAATGAGATGAAAATAAAGTTTTTGCTTAAAAAAAATATATTTCAATTAATTAAATCAATATATATTTTTTTTAATAAACACATTTTTAATAATTACTTAAATCCGCTTCTATTCAGTTATTGATATATTTGAATAATCAATTCAATAAGTTGGTTGAATTTTAATATTCAACATCAAATTTAATTTTAAAAAAGTTTACTGAATTGTGAAAATGGTATCTTTTATTCGTCAAATAAAGTTCACATTTAGTAATTCCATATATTACCCGGGGTACTAACCGGAGAGTATATACTATTATAATTCCTATCACGCTTCATTATTAATTATACGCCTATATATTGCATATACAACAAATCATTTATAAACTGAATAGGTTCTTTGAATTTATAAATTGATTGAATTTGTACTTATTTTATATTGTGTAAGTTCCTAGTTATTGTACGGTTCTATATTTTCGATCATAGCTAAATATCAAAATAACTAGTTGGAATTTTAAATTATATACTTGTTTTCTTGTGTAACCGTTCAATAACTAGGAACTTACACAAATATCATAATTACCATTAATTTGCACAGTTGTAAATTCACATATAGGAAGTTATGGTGGGGCCATAGAAGATTAAGAGGAGGAATTTATGATGGGGCCATAGAAGATTAAGAGGAGGAAGTTATGGTAGGGCCATAGAAGATTAAGAGGAGAAAGTTATGGTGGGGCCATAGAAGATTAAGAGGAGAAAGTTATGGTATGGCCATAGAAGATTAAGAGGAGAAAGTTATGGTATGGCCATAGAAGATTAAGAGGAGAAAGTTATGGTATGGTCATAGAAGATTAAGAGGAGAAAGTTATGGTGGGGCCATAGAAGATTAAGAGGAGTAAGTTATGGTGGGGCCATAGAAGATTAAGAGGGGAAAGTTATGGTGGGGCCATAGAAGATTAAGAGGGGAAAGTTATGGTGGGGCCATAGAAGATTAAAAGGAGTAAGTTATGGTGGGGCCATAGAAGATTAAGAGGAGAAAGTTATGGTAGGGCCATAGAAGATTAAGAGGAGAAAGTTATAGTGGGGCCATAGAAGATTAAGAGGAGAAAGTTATGGTGGGGCCATAGAAGATTAAGAGGAGAAAGTTATAGTGGGGCCATAGAAGATTAAGAGGAGAAAGTTATGGCAGGGCCATGGAAGATTAAGAGGAGAAAATTATGGTGGGGCCATAGAAGATTAAGAGGAGAAAGTTATGGTGGGGCCATAGAAGATTAAGAGAAGAAAGTTATGGTGGGCCTATAGAAGATTAAGAGGGAATTGAATAAATAAATTTCTATATGTGAATTCCAGTCACTATAATTTTTTACCGGGTATATCAATCATTTTACTTTTTCCGCCATTTAGAACTAATTTAGCCACTTTTTCCGCCATTTAGAGAAAGGTACTACAGTCAAATTTAGTTACCACACCCACATTCGGGTGTCGCAGTTGGTCTCTAACTTCTTTATTTCGGCAGTTATTAAGTTTAAACTCATATGATGTATGAACTACACCATTACCGATAACATCCAGTGAAAATAGCGTCTATTAATGGAAATTTGAATTAATAAAGATAATTTTTATGTCAATAAAATCGTATGTTAAAGGGGCAGTACAGTCATTTTTTATTTTAACAATTTTTATGTCAAACGATTGCTTAGTAAGAATAAAATATTCGTGTAGAATTGTAATGTTCAATAGAATCTAACAATGGAAAGATATCATTTTATATATAATTGATTTCTTACCAAGTACTAACGGTAGATGGCGCCACAATCAACAAACTAGCTAATATAACAAACTACATAGCGGCCATTTATGTCGAGAGTTTCAAAATAATCTTTATTTATATATCAATATATTCCGAGACGTATATAGGTTCCGAGACTGAATTTTCAAAACCGGCCACGTCGAATGCGGGTGTGGTAACTACATTTGACTGCAGTACCTTGCATTTAGAACTATTAGTCCGTTTGTATCCGCCATTTAGAACTAATAGCCGTTTTAAGAACTAAAAGCCGTTTCTATCCGCCATTTAGAACTAACAGCCGTTTTAAGAACTAAAAGCCGTTTCTATCCGCCATTTAGAACTAACAGCCGTTTTAAGAACTAAAAGCCGTTTCTATCCGCCATTTAGAACTAACAGCCGTTTTAAGAACTAAAAGCCGTTTCTATCCGCCATTTAGAACTAACAGCCGTTTTAAGAACTAAAAGCCGTTTCTATCCGCCATTTAGAACTAATAGCCGTTTTAAGAACTAAAAGCCGTTTCTATCCGCCATTTAGAACTAATAGTCGTTTGTTTCCAGGAGGGCCAGGCTGCGGCAAAGGCACTCAGTGCGAGAAGATTGTTCAGCAGTATGGCTACACTCACCTCTCTTCTGGAGACCTTTTGAGAGAAGAGGTGCAGAGTGGCTCAGAGAGAGGAAAGGCTCTCAACGCTATCATGGAGACGGGAGACCTTGTACCTCTGGTAAGGTGGTAAAAGAGACTCGTATCTTTGGTAAGGTGGTAAAAGAGACTCGTATCTTTGGTAAGGTGGTAAAAGAGACTCGTATCTTTGGTAAGGTGGTAAAAGAGACTCGTATCTTTGGTAAGGTGGTAAAAGAGACTCGTATCTTTGGTAAGGTGGTAAAAGAGACTCGTATCTTTGGTAAGGTGGTAAAAGAGACTCGTATCTTTGGTAAGGTGGTAAAAGAGACTCGTATCTTTGGTAAGGTGGTAAAAGAGACTCGTATCTTTGGTAAGGTGGTAAAAGAGACTCGTATCTTTGGTAAGGTGGTAAAAGAGACTCGTATCTTTGGTAAGGTGGTAAAAGAGACTCGTATCTTTGGTAAGGTGGTAAAAGAGACTCGTATCTTTGGTAAGGTGGTAAAAGAGACTCGTATCTTTGGTAAGGTTAGCGATGGTTACTATTCTTTGGTCTGACGCCCCATTAGTCCGATACTTCATAAGACTGACACTTTTGCCCTTTATTTTTAATTTAACATCTAATATATCATTATATATGTAAATAAGGGGGCGTATTGCCCCCCGAAACCCCTGTCAGATCATTAAAAAATTATGAAGTGTGCAGTACAACAAACTAGCGGATACTTAAAGTTACATTTAATGATGAAATCGTATAAGGGATTGCATCATACTAATTAACATTAAAAAAAATAGAAAAAGATTGTGCGTCGGACTAATGAGACGTCCCCGTAAGAGATTGTAACCCAGGCAAGAAGGATTTCCTGGTTTATAGCTCAGGAATTAATTTTTCTACGCTGGGATATTCCCTTATTATCCCAGGAATAAATCCTTCTTCCCAGGGTTAAGTTCCGAGTTATCGAACAGTCCCACATGTTCGATCATATGAGAAAAAAATTATAGGTAATATAACTCATTACTTTTTTTAGCAGATTCATGGACTGATTTAACTATATATTTTGCTATGTATTTTAACAAATATATAGCAATAAACAATTGCTATATATTTTTTTCTGAATCGAAAATGTTGAACATTCCTAAAACTCGGAACTTACCATATTATGACGATTGTTAACACACTCTTTGCGAGATTCAGAGCACTACTACACATACCCTGATACATTTTATTCATCCAATCTTAGTTATTGTATTTCATCTCTTTCAGGAAGTAGTACTGGACCTTCTGGCGGAGGCGATGCTGAAGAAGGTGTCCACTTCCAAAGGATTCCTCATTGACGGCTACCCAAGAGAACAGGCCCAGGGAGAACAGTTTGAGAAATCCGTGAGTGATTTTCTCAAAATTTAGGTGGCACCTGGTTAAAAATTAAAAGATTACTACCACAGTACCACTTAAGTGCCCTACACATGTAGGTTTTTAAAGTTTTTTTCACCAGACTTTTTGCTAAGCTCCTCCTACTTTTTCAACAATATTTTTGAATCCTTTAAGAAAAAACAATAAAATTATTATTTATTTTAGTTGGTATCCATGATACTTGCAGGCATCATGGATACGAACTAAGATAAATAATAATTATATTGTTTTTTCTTAAATGCTTCAAAAATATTGTTGAAAAAGTAGGAGGAGCTTAGCAAAAAGTCTGATGGAAAGACTTAGAAAAACCTACGTGTGTACGCCCTAGTCTTAAAAATATTTTTCTTGTGGATAAGTTTTATAGGATACTGTTTTTAAAGTTACTAGCTCATTGATTGGCTATGAAGATTGACCAATAAGTGAACCCCCTATGCCAGGTCACTAATTAATCATGAAATGTGCACTTGTGCAGTAGCTACAACAAACTATTGGATACATCAAACTACGTTACAGCCATCTATTTGTTGAGAACTCCAAAGTTCTTATTATTGAAATGTGATTTATTTCAACTCATAGCTCTATGCAAGGAGGAAGAGCCATCAGGAGGCGTAGCACTAACGGTTATAAGCTCCTCCTCTTTGTCGACCAACCAGAGAAGAGTTATCGTTAAAAACTTTATTTGTTAGAACATTATTCTTGCAGCACTGTATCGATAGAAACTTATGCAGTAGAGACAGTATCTCAAAAACCTTATGCGCTGTTTACTATATTTTTAAAACTTTATAAATAGAACCTTTTTTGGGCACACCAACATTAAGTAGGGACGACATTTTACACTACATATCATATTGATAATGAGTTTAATATTCACAGTAAGTTTCACGGTCCAATTGTTTTCAGTTTATATACATCAAAACTTATTTAAACTTTTACGTGTTACATCATGCTAAATCAATAAATTAATCTAAACATTCTATCTCTTATACCTTCTCACATCAATTTCCTTTTATAGATCCTACCATGCACCAAAGTTCTATATTTCGACGTACCTGACGAAGTAATGGTAGAAAGACTTCTAAACAGAGCGAAGACATCTGGCAGAGTGGACGATAACGAGGAGACAATAAAGAAGCGTCTGGCAACCTTCCACAAGCACAGTGAGCCGGTGGTTGACTTCTACAGCGCTAAGTGTAACAAAATAGTGGCCACTCGGTCCCCGGATGAGATTTTCGTGGATGTGAAGAAAGCCTTAGATTCTATCCAGTAATTAGGATAGAGAAGTTATGAATTATTGGACTGGTCCACATTATCGATCACATTAGATACGAATATATAATTCAAAATGTCAACTCGTTATTTTAATTGGTATCCATGATACCTGCAGGTATCAATTGGTATCCATGGATACGAATTAAAAAAACGAGTTGACATGTTAAATTGTACTTATATGATCGAAAATGTGAAACTGTATGATAATTCATAACATAGCCTAATAGCCTAATAACTATTTGTTTGGATAATACTATCATGATAGTTTATATTGATTGTTATCATATTATAAATGCTATATATTAGTCAATTTAGCCATATCAAAGATATAATTTATATATGGAGTTTTTTATAGTATTTAATTAATTTTTGTTAATTTATCAATGTTTCAATTGATTGAATCAAGACGCTTATATGATTATTTATATATTAAGAAGACGATGATTTTAGCTTGAATATTTTGGATGGAAAATACAAACTGTGTAATTATTTATTTAAATATAAATACAGAATCACCTTGCTACCTTATGCTAATAAAATGTAATTATTAAATGGATTTTCATTTCCTATTTTATTATTTTATTGTATAAGTAGGTATTATTATACTTTGTGATACAGCATTTACGTCGTTGGAGGAGAGTTAGGCCCCCTTCACACTTGCGTTTCTCAACGCCGCGTTATAAATACTGCTCATGGCAAAAAGTTTAGCTGCAATTAATTTTAACGGAGCGAGCTTCACACTTGCGTTAGAAAAAACGCAGCATTTTTTCTAACGCAAGTGTGAAGGGCTCGGTTAAATTCAATTGCCATGAGCCTTTTTTCTAACGCGGCGTTGAGAAACGCAAGTGTGAGGGGGGACTTATTGGTCCCCTCTTAATCTTCTATGGCCCCACCATAACTTCTTCAATGGGATGTTATAATAAAATGATGTATTAATATTAGCCATATTAAAATTTTACATCTTTTACTTCTATGTTAACTTAATCTGCATCAAATTAAAAAAAAATCGTTTAATAAAATTAGTCTATTGTATACTTGTATATAAGTAGGTATTAATATTTTACATAGGTAAATATTAAGAGAAAAGGTTTTTGTTTTTGTGACACCAGAAATATTTTTTAATAATAATTAAAAAAATTAAAGGGCCGTAGGTACACATGCAGGTTTTTTAAGTCTTTCCACCAGACTTTTTGCTAAGCTCCTCCTACTTTTTCCACCAGATTTTGAATTATGTGAGAAAAAAAAAGATATAAGTTGTAATTTATTTTAGATGGTATCCATGATACCTGCAGGCATTATATTTATTTGCTTAAAAAAACTAAATAAAACCTATACCACCAACATATAGGTATGAATGTGTACCTACTGTGTAGGCTGTGGGGTGAGTGAGTTCTCAATTATTGGACAGTTCCACATTTTCGATCATATAAGAAAATATAAAAATTATTATTTGACTTTAATTTAAAAAAAGTTAAAAAAACAATTAGGTTTACTATATATTTTTTTTCTTATATGATTGGAAATGTGGAACCGTCCGATAACTCAGAACTTACCCTATAAATATAAAATAAGAATCAATTGAAAGTAGGTAATGAAATGCCACAGTCTTCAATAATATATAATGGTAATTATCGAACATTTCTTTGACTTCAATTTTTTATATTTATAATAAAAATTTATATGTGCATACGAGGGTTAATATCACTGATGTCATCAGTCATCAAAAATATATACCTATTGACTTAAAATTCACGTTTGCTTTTTTTTAAATTATTGTCATCCTAATTTCAGGTGAACACATATCGGGAAATAAAAAATATAGTTTTTTATTATTATTCTATTTTTACAAGGTCATGCCGGTATATGGTTAGTAGTTTCCGAGTAAAATATGTTCTCGGAACAAGTCGGAAATTACAATCGCGCGTGCGTGCTTTTTTCTGATTCATTCATAGACTACACGAATTATTGTAAGCGCATAATATAATTTTACCCCATATCATGTAGCAGATATACTCTATATCATGAGGACAAAACAATTAATACTTTCAGGTATGAATCATAACTATCGGTTTCCCCTCTATGTTTATATTTTACGATTTGGGGATGTCTCTTTTATTTGGGGTATCATATTACAATTATTACCCTAAATGAATTTATATTTGGAATGTAAATATTTCATGCTCTAACGTAAATATAGATTAATTCTATTAAAGTACATTTCCCATCTTAAAATTGATTACTACCATCGTAAAAAGTCTTTATATTACATATATCATCATTGAGAATAAACAAAGCAAATTGAAAAATTGTATCTAGGGTAAAGTGAGTGTACGGGGTAACTTTATTAGAAAGTTTGCAGTGAATGTTTTTGTTAGAACCTTAGTGCCACTTTGATCATGGCGGAAGGTGGTGGATTTAGATATTCTGCTCGTCAAAGAGACAATGTACAAGGTTCTCCTAGTACTGGAAGTGATGAAGGAGCTGAACAAAATTTTCTAGATGATTTTGATCCTTTCCATGACGACCCAGATGAGCCCGATGAAGTGGATAGCTCTCTTGCCGCTCCTCCCGAAGAAAGGTAAAGTTTTACCCAGCTGCCAAGCTCCAGGTCTCGCCTATGCTTGTCTATTTCCTACCTATCTACTTCTATTTACTTATTTCCTACTCATTAAAATGTCTGTCTGTAGCTGGTATTTAGTCTTCAGCCTCACAAAAGTCTGTTAGACTGTAGGTAGGATTGCCAGGACAAGTTTTACTGTTTTAGAATTGTGTCCAATGTCCATGAATCATGATAACAACCCAGACTGCAGTCAGCAGGAAAGACCAAAAGTGAGGAACTGCCAAACTTGTACAGTTTTCTCCAAGAAATCCTCTATTTTGGCTTTTGTTCTCATTAAAGTACATTTAAATATAGGAGGAAATTAAGGATTGTTCATACAGATTACAGAAAATGTTAAAATTGTCCCATATTCTCATTATTCTGCTGACAGGCCAGACTGGAAAACATAAATTCTAACAGAGTTACTCCTAACTTCATGCATTCCCATTAGTGATGTTTATCATCACAACAAGGCCAATTGTGAAGCATAAATGACTTATTTTACATCAGTTTTCACTGCGGAGTTGAAATTTATAAAATAATTTACTGATTTCTGCATTTTTTAGAGTTAACATGAGTAATTTTTGTTCATTCTAAATTCGTAACAGAGTTACTAGTCAATCTGAAATGAGTTATTATTCAACTCTGGCTGACAGGAATTCACAACTCAAAAAACATAAATCAGAAAATCTGAGCTTGTTAGTTGTTTGCTCATTTTTTATTTTCTTGTCTCATATTAATATATATTAAATGAAAGATGATGTAGAGAAAGGATTCATTCAGTTCATCTGTAATGATGTAATCCACTTGGGAAAATACCTTAGACAAACAGCCAAGTAAAGTAGTATGTCTCATAAACTCACCATTTGTCTCTCCAAAATTCGACAAATTCTCTCCAAAATGATCGAATTTTCATAAATTCTCTCCAAAATAACATTGTAGCAATGAAGAAAAAAAGAAAAAACTCGCCATTTGCAATTGAAGGGCTCAAAATAACTGTCACAAACTCGCCATTATAATGGCGAGTTTGGACATGCTTTATTACTTGGACAAACAGATGAATTTTAGAGGCTAAATGCTGTGGATTGTACAGTTTCCATTAATTTATATTGTATTTTAAGGTTTGCTAAACTCCAACATAGTAATTTATCCATCAGAAGAGACTATTTTTTTCAGAGAGGCGGCTGAGAGTGAATGACTCCCAGTCAGTCTGCAGAACATGGGACATTTTTAACATTTTCTGTGTGAACAATTCCTTATTTCCTCCTATATTTACATGTAGGGTCACCGGTCACCATGTTTCAAAGTATGGACGAAGTCGCCACTCGCCAGTATATTGGTGACTTTTGCGGGATGAAATAAGTTGAAATACTTGTAAATAAGAAGGAAATCACTCATTTAATAGTCTCAAGAGACAACTGTCAAGAGAAGAGATTTATGGATATACTTACTGTCATATACATGCATTGGACATGAAGCATAAGGATGTTTTCAAGTGTAAAATCTTCAGTAGGGAAGTCAATTTCCTTCTTTAAAGTATCTTAAATCAGTTATATGTGGTGACCTGGCTCAATTTTCTCACTAAACTGGCGACTTTCTTGACATATTTGATATGGCGCAGGTAAATTCAATAAATTGCGGCCTCTAACAACTGAAACATCATAGCTTCAAAACCCAGTCTGCAGAATATTCAATATGGGAGATATTTGGGATATTCTCTCCGAACAATTTTGAATTAATTCCTATATTTACATTAATTTTGCTACAAACAGAATAAGAGATCTCTACTAACACTTTATCAGATTCTGCAGACTGGTTCAAAACTTAAATTAATAAGTTATAGCATGCACTGTGCTTCTTTTGATAGCTATGCTGACTATGCAACATTTTAATGTAATTTCGATTCAGAATATTTTAGAGACTCTCTTGAGAGGGCCGCAAATAAAAATTAAAGGGCCGCAATTTACCTGCGTGACCCTATTTTACTTAGAACAGAATCCAAAATAGAGGATTTCTTGGGAGAGAACACTTTACCAGTTCCTGCAGTCTGGGATGACTCATTAGGATGATTGGATTACTGACTACAGACTCTGGAAAAAGTTGTCTTTTCTGATGAATCCATTACTCTGGAGTCTGTTGGAGTTAAGCAAACCTTAAAATACAGTAATAAATTAATGGGAACTGAGAGCTGTATAATCCGGAGCATTTAGCCTCAAAAATCATCTGTAAGCCTAAGGTATTTTCCATGACTCCCAGAGTGGCAAAAAACTAAATTGCTCTAATTTCTAAAACTTATTTCCTATTCTCAAAGTATAGTTGAATATACTTGTAAAAATTGCAATTAGAAATCAGAATTGTTTGTAGAGTCGAGAGAAAATGTCAAAATTGTCTTATATTTTTATTTTTTATACAATCCAGTTTCCAAATTTTGACCTTCCTATTGCTATTTCCAATTTGACATTATAAATTTATAACATAGGAATTGGATGAAATGAAAGAGACCACATCAACTTTTAATTATTAATATTATTATATATATAGTATTTATTATAGTTTAACTATGCAACTCATAGCCAATTCACTTATTAGTTTTTACACCATAACTAATTAGTAATATAAAATAATGATTTTCCAGTTTAGCTCTAGCTCCAATTTCTCATGGACAATGGAGTCTATTGACGAGGAATAAGATCCTTTTCTAAAGATGATTCATTGACTAGACTGAGTTACCTGATCTCGGTGATCTGGTTCTGATTAATAATTTAAAATTTTACAGGATATATTTTAAATTATGTGAACCATATATGATGTATTCATATTATAAATACAAATATGTATCTCATTGCCATCATATAGTACCTAACTGTTTCAATGTTTTCTAACTTTATTCTATCGCACATTATCTTGATGTAGGCTAAGTTATGAGTTATCGGGCAGTTTCACATTTTCGATCACACAAAGTTATATCTTATAAATAATTATTATTTATCTTTATTTAAAAAAATTAGAATATAAGTTTAATGATACTTGTTATATATACTCTTCTTATGATCGAAAATGTGGAGCTGTCCAATAAATTGTAATTTACCCCACCTCTATTCTTCTGTTTGTGACTGTATGTACTGTTCTTCTCAGCTGTTCCACTGTCCCTCTCAAACAAGAGGGTTGGCATCATGACTCCGAGTATCGACTGTAATTGTGTGTACGAGTTGCCCTTTGAGTTGAACCTAGAAACTGACTGTCCTTTATACCTTGAGACTGTTCTACCTAACATCTTTGTTGAACTGTAAATCACACCTATATATTTTATTTGAAATGTTTTTTACCCTTGTCAATTTTACACACTCTGTATTAAGATAACCAATGAATATTAAAATGTCCTTATGAATTTATTACATAAAAATATATGTCTAAGTTCATTAATCTGCAATTCACATAGAATTCATTTCAGTATATGAAATATTATTTGTTTAAAGATTTTCATGCTCCTGTACAACAATTGTACAGAAGACTAATATGATGCTGAAGAAAATTAGCAAGTCTTCAGTAAAAGTGTTATTGTAGCTTTGATTATAGAAATCTTTAAAAGCATATAAAATTAAATGTATGCTATCAGGAAAATGGTAAGAAACATTAGCCTCATTAAATAAAGCAATAAATAAAAGTTGCTTTAAGGGAATCTTTAAAATTATACCTACATTTGCCTCTGAATTAAAAGAATACTAACTTTTTAAAAGGAAATCTAATGCTTTGATATTCTTTTCATTAGATCTGCTAAATAATAGTTTGATTTCATGAAATTTGTTTGTTTGATTTAAGCTTTATTGATTAACTATCTCTTCTTTACATTCTACTGATAAGATATTGTGATGTGATATCTTTGGTGCTCAAACTTTTACTACTTGAAAATAAATTAATTTAAATTTATTTTGTTTCAATCCACAATTCTTGTCAACAGCAAATTATTTTAATAGTTGTATATAATTTTCACAGGAAAATATAATATAAGGTATGCTCCGAATTATCAGTCGGTTCAATATTTTTGGACCCGTAAGAAAAAATATAATTCAATATATATTTTAATTGGTATCCATGATACATCAAGTATCATGAATATAAATTTTTTTTCTTACGGGTCCAAAAATATTGAACCGACTGATAATTCTAAACTTACCCTAGATATCAACTCCAATAAATGCCATTCCCCTTTAAATAGTCTAATGCTTTTATCTCTCCCACAGCTGGTACCAAGGGAGACTGGACAGAGCAGGTTCAGAGGAGAGGCTGAGGTCTTACGGCAAGCTGGGAGGTTACCTTGTGCGGGAGAGTGACAGGAGACCTGGCTCATACGTCCTCTCCTACTTGGGCAGATCTGGCATATCCCATTTCAAGTGAGAAAATTTATATTCAACATTTTTGTTTTTAATAGGAAGATATTTAAAAGGCAGAAATATAATTAGTATTCTTTCATGTTTACTCAGCTGATTAGCTACTTCATTCATATTTAGCTAACCAGGCAACAAATTGTTAGTGCTAGCCATATCTTAAGGTACACTCATATAATTTAATAATTAACTCATCCAATGGCAAAATGTTATTACCAAGCTTTAGAATTTAATGGTAGCTATAGCTAATTGATTAGAAACCTTATAATTATCATAACATTGTACCCGTACCAACACCTGCTCCATTGCTCAGAATCACTGCCGTTTGTGGTGACTACTACATAGGAGGGCGTCAGTTCAATGCCCTGAGTGACCTGGTGGGGTACTACACTAGCGTGTCAGACCTCCTGAAGAGGGAGAGGCTTCTCTTCCCAGTCCCTCCCCCTGAGCCAGTCTACAACCTAAGGAAGGTTGTGGCTATTCTCCCCTACACTAAGATGCCTGACACTGACGAGTTGGGGTGAGTTTGAATCAATACTAATAATTTCCCTCGTGTGTTTATTTATTTATTTGGTGTCTGCTTTTTCTCAGCGGTTATTAAACATGAAGAATGTTACTATGATACGCACGGGAATATATTGACTTGATATTTATGTACCCTGTTTTTATTCAATATTTAAATATGTTTTATCTATAAAATAAATTAGACTATGCAGAAAATTTAATTTTAATTGAATTCATAAAAAGTAACCTAATAACGGGTAATAAATTGGTATTGATGATGAACCTTTATTTTCAACGGGAAAGTACACTAGTTAATTAATAATTTAATAAAAATGGAACACTCATTAGTTGGGATGAGTTGATACAAAATATAATAATATTAGACTTATTAGTTTCTTTAATCAATCCTTTCAGTTTACATTCATTTGAGTAAGGGATATTTTAATTGATTGAAAAGAAAGCCCTTAAGTGACTTTGAAAAGTGTTAAATAATGTAAAAGAGCTTTGAAATGCCCACATAGGAGTTCCATAATAGGTAGTTTAAAGGGCCGTACACACATAGGCTTTTTTAAGTCTTACCACCAGACTTTTTGCTAAGCTCCTCCTACTTTTTCCACGAGAATATAAGAAAAAACTATATAATTATTATTTGTTTCAGTTGGTATCCATGATACCTGCAGATATAAATGAATAAACATAATATAGTTTTTTCTTATATTCTCGTGGAAAAAGTAGGAGGAGCTTAGCAAAAAGTTTGGTGGAAAGACTTGAAAATGTTTATTTTGGAAGAATTTTCACACAAGGCTTTATATTCTTAGAGTGGTGTATTGTAACTTATTTTCTTTTTTATTATATTTTGGTTTAATATGTAGCTAAGTAAATTTGCAATAAATGATTAGGTGTTAGCTATTAGAAATAATATGGGTAATTTCTGCATCTTTTTTTTTGAATAAACAGGTTTTATTTGTAAAAAATAGTTAAGGTCCTTGTTATTTTTTTAAACTTTACATTTCTGTATAGAGATCAGCAATCATACTGTAAACCTTGAGATATAAATATGGTGCAAGCTATTAAACGGTTTAGTTAATTATATGTACAATACAATAGCTCAAATCAATATTTTGCACTGGAGACATTAATTAAATCATAGCTTCTAGGTATACTGATGTCTAGGGTACGTCTGCAGCTATCAGACAGTTACATATTTTCAAACACGTAAAAAAAATCATTAAATTGTTATATATTTTTCTCTTGCGTGTCCAAAAATGTGGTACTGTCCAATAACTCTGAACTTACCCTCTAAAAGAACGACTCTCGATAGTGATATGTAGGGTTGTGACGATATGCTTTTAATATCATAAATCTTAAGAATATGTTAAATGAAATGGTATCGAATACTATATACCTACAGCTGGTGTAGAGCCATTCAATACTCTTTAATTCTCTCCGTCTATAATATTCTCCTATGACTTTAAAAGCATATTGTCACAACCTTACAATCCTAATGAAGAGTGTAAAGTTAAGGATAAATGGAGTGAAAAATATTGCCTAAAATGTTTTTTAACCTTTAGCAAGCCACTCTTTTGTTTTTCTGACTTTGAATGAAATATTTGATAACTTTTTTTTTAAGTTTAAACATCAGTGAGGATATAAAAATCATTTGATGAGAATTTTTCTTTTAAATTATTAAAAATAAATTGAAGAGGACACATATGGCCAGCTGGTCCCATGGGACTACTATATGAAAGGAGACACGAGTGTCCACCTTTTCGCTAAAGGGTTAAAGATACTTTGTAGCTATAGGCTTTTTGAAATATATATATTTTTCTTGGTGACTCAATAGTTGTCAAACAATTGAGTTAAATGTGTGTAGCTACTTTGTATGTTTTTATTTTCTCTGTTCAATAAAGTATTATCTTATTCCCACAGATTCCAGAAAGGTGATATTTTCTTTGTTCACAATGAACTGAGTGGAGGTTGGCTGTGGGTCACGGCCCACAGAACAGGAGAGCAGGGGACCATCTTCAGTGAACTGGTGGAGAACTTAGACCAAGACATTGACCCCAATGTCGTGTTCAGTTGGTTCCACTCGGACATCACCAAGTCTGAGGCCATAGACCTACTTATCAAAGGTATTGTCTTGGTGCGCTGTATCTCATTATATTTATTATGTATAGTGTTTTTAAAATTTCCGGTGAAAATGTTTTCAACAAAAGACCGGTTACCATCTATTGCATACTTTGAGGGAGAATTGGGTGGGGTGAAAGTGAGTCGAATGTTTTGAGAGCGAGTCAAGTTGACTTACAAAATGTAGGTCAATTTTTCAGTCCCTTGCATGAGATACTAAACTTCCTCCATCTATTTATATATTTGATGAACAAGTTTGAATTGATATCTTTCTCTTTCCAATATTGTGACTATGAACTTAGTATTCTGTCATTATATATATTTATAACCCACTCTACGCTTTAACTAATTTCACTATACTCATATTCAAAAATGAAAATCATTGATAACTAGGGTAAGTTATGAATTATTGGTCGGTTTCACATCTTCAGTCATATAAGAAAAAACAATATAATAATTACTACTTAATTTTAACTGGTATCCTAATACCTGCAGGTATCATGGATACCAGTTAAAATAATAATTATTATATTATTTTTTTCTTACATGAACGAAGTTTCAAAACTGACCGATAATTCGTACCTTACCCTACATGCTTTTAATACATTTTCATCTTCTTATCCTTCATTTTCCTATTCCTGTTCAGCTGGCCCAGGAAGTTTCCTGGTGCGTCCTAGTGATAACTCACCAGGGGACTACACGTTGTTCTTCCTCACCAACAACATCATTCAGAGGTTCAGGATAGAGAAGAGGGGCGTCAAGTACATGATGGGGGGCAGGAGCTTCTCCTGTCTGGACGCTGTCATCAATAGGTACAAGGGGGAACAGATTTTGGAGGGGCACACCCTTGGGGCTCCTGTCGTCAATGTGAGTGTACTTTAAAAATCATAATTTATAAAGAATAATTAATTTAAAATAGCTATCTAGTTTTATTTTTTGGCAGCTCATAAATATGAATTCACCCAAATATTATTAGCTAGCTGAATAGTTAATTATTTATATTTAATTCATTTCATTAAATTCTTAGTATCCATGGCTATATTCATACTATGGTAATTAGCTACTCTTTCAAATCTGTCTCCAAGATTTTATTTTGCGGACAATTCGTCTCCGAAGATTTGAAAATCTGTCTCCAATAATTACATGTAGACGTAGGAAAAAAACCCTTAAAAAGCCTCTCCAAAAATCTTTTTTGTCTCCAAAGACAAGTAAGGTTTTTCAAGTCTTTCCATCAGACTTTTTGCTATTTGCTCCTACTTTTTGCACGAGAATATAAGAAAAAATGATAAAATTATTATTGACTGTAGCTAGTTGGTATCCATGACACCTGCAGGTATCATGGATACCAACTGATATAATATCTTATATTCCCGTGGAGAAAGTAGGAGGAGCTTAGCAAAGAGTCTGGTGGAAAGACTTAAAAAACCCTACGTGTGTACTGTCTATATGATTCCCGCAGACCAATTTAATTGCCGTGTTTTTATTTCAGAGCGGAGGTGACAAGACGGGTCTGCCGATAGTACCTGTGAGAGAAGTGGAAGAGCCTGAGAGAATATATGCCACCCTCAATGAAATCAGGTACACACTATAGTTTCTTTTTTGTTAACTAAATTAAGTAGCTACTTTATTTAGATTAAACTGTGCATCCAATGCTTCCTATTTGTGTAGCTATAACATATTGTTCTATTTTCTCCTTCAATAAAGGTGTTTCTTTTTTTCAGGGAGAAGCTTGGTGTGACGAAGTTCAAAGGCATTCAGAAGCAAGGGTGGCTATACAAGAAGAGTAAAAAGAACAAAAAGTGGAAGTGCCTCTATTTTGTACTCACAGATATACTTTATTATTATGATAATCCTAAGGTGAGCAATTCATCCCCCTTATTTGATAGTTAATTAGGAAACAAATATTTACAAGCATTACAATTAGTAAAGTTTATTTTGCCAATTTGAAAACTATTAAATTCATCACTTTCCTTTGACTGTACATCTAACTGCATGATATATAGTTATGCCAACCGTGAAGAATATGGCTGTGAAACTCTGAAAAATATGAGAATCACTATTTGTTACCCCCCATTATCGCTAATATATCCCCCATATTCACTCCCTCACCCCATTTCAGCGCACCAAGCCCAGAGGTCTGATAGACCTCAACTGTAGCTACATGTACCAAGTTCACGACTCTTTCTTTGAGAGGCCTAACTGCTTCCAGTTGGTGGAGAGGGAGTTGCCGTGTCTATCCACTGTTACTTACGTCTGCTCTGACTCGCAGGTAACTATAACCTGCTTTAAAGTTTCAAAACCCACTTTTGTTGATGAAATAATGTAGAACAAACTCGAGTCAATGAAGAGGATAAAGCATCACAAACACAAATCTACACTAATAATAAATGAACACATTTTTAAATATAGATTTTATTGATGTTTATTATGTGGGAGCAATAAATATTCATTTGGATATCAGTTAAATTTAAAAAAAGGCTAGGTATGTTTTTTGATTATAAAAAAGAAAAAATAAATGATAGTAGCTAGCTACCTACCTTCCCTTTCCATAGGAGACGACAGCAGACTGGATGGCAGTTCTGCGTCCCCTTTGTGTCCCCCAAACTGTTAACATCCCCAAACTCCCCAACCTGAAGTTCATGAAGTCACTCCAGTTGACTGTACTTCAGGCTTCACGGCTTCCCGCCAAGATAGTGCCGCAACCTTACTGCCTGGTGTCACTGAACCAAGTTAAGGTGTGCCGCACTAGGGCCAAACCCGGTCCCGACCCCGTGTGGGAGGAGGAGTTCATCCTGGATGACATCCCAGAGGATGTGGTGATGTTCAACATCACTCTGTACAACCAGGGCAAGAGGAGCAAGGACTCAGAGGTGGCAGATGTAACCATAGAGCTGTCTAACCTCAGGAATGGAGAGGAGCTGGAGGAGTGGCATCCTCTCACTGGAATCACCCCTGTGGGGGAGTGGGGTGCTGTCAGGCTTAGATACAGGTGAGGGGGGGTAATCATTAGGGTATGTTGCGAATTATCGGTCAGATTCATATCTTCGGTCATGCAAGAGAAAAGGATATACCTCTATAATAATAATTATTATTTACTATACAGTTATCATGGATATCAATCAAAATAAAATAATAATTGTTAGCTATATATGATCCCTACAGGTATCATGGATACCAGCTACAGGGATATCAATTAAAATTAAATAATAATTATTATATCTTTCTTTCTTATGCTCGAAGATATAAACTGACCGACAATTTGTGATTTTTCGCTCCCTTTATTTTCAGATTTGAATTAAATTGGTTTTTGAAATATGTTATATTAACTTTTTGTGTCCCCAGTTGTATAATTTATTTATATGTTTTCAGGTACTTCCACGACCTGATGATGGGTAGCAGTGAGTACAACAGTCTGCGTGAGTTACTCCTAGAGCCTAGCATGGAGGCAGTGTTGGCACTGAGTGACCTGACCCACAGGGACAGGGTGCCCCTTGCCCAGGCCCTCCTCAGGATATTCAGGTGAGAAAAATGGGGGGGGGGGATGTAAAGGGCTTGTACACACGCAGGGTTTTTTATAATAAATAATTATTATATTGTTTTTCTTATATGATTCAAAAGTTTCGTGGAAAAAGTAGGAGGAGCTTAGCAATAAGTCTGGTGGAAAGACTTGAAAAACCCTGCGTGTGTTCACACCCTTTTGGGTGTGTGTGTGTTCTGAATTATCGGACAGTTCCCCTTTTTCGGACACTAAGAATAAAACATAAAAAGCATAAATAAGTACGTCCGATAACTCTGTTCTGTCACTTTCCCCTCATTGGCTATCATTTTCAGAGGTGAGCGCAGAGAGCATGACCTACTACAGGTGCTGATGGAGCATGAGATAGAGAGAGAGGCGGAGACGAGCACCCTCTTCAGAGCGGCCTCACTAACCACAACAATCATGGACCTCTACATGAAGGGCACCTGCACTGAGTTCCTACAGATATCTCTTTCTGAAACTATCTACAGGATACTAGAAACTAAACAGAGTTGCGAGGTGAGTAGTTCACTATTTATTCAGATTTATTTGTAATATTGTTATTCGCATAGCCAACTCAAAAGGTAGTCAACCAAATTGTTTGAAATTCGGTGTGACGATTTTCCAACATCCAGGATCCATTTGGTTAGATTTTGGGAGTGAACGGGTCAAAGGTCAAGGTCATTTATAACCGGCAGTGAAGGTATGCTACGAGTGCTGGTTATTTAGTTATTCAAACACAAAATTATCTTTACAATAATATTTTAATAGCTAGTGAAACAAGGCAATATAACGTACACAATTCCTGGACCAATTTAAATAGAATGATTATTTTTTATCATTTTTTTTTCTTATATGACCTAAAATGCGAAACTAACCGATTATTCGTAACTTATCCCATTTAAAAAATGGAACAGAAATAGCCAGGTGTTAGCGTTAAATGTAACGTATGTTCTTTTCAGTTGAACCCAACGAAGATGGATAACCCCAATGACGCGTGTGCCAATGCGGAGTTCTTACTCGCTGTACTGGATGACATCACACAGAGTATATTCCAGTCTGCTGCAGATTGTCCCAGGTAAGAAACTCACCTGTTGAGGCAAGAGTAGGTATAGGGCAATGAAGTGCTGAATTGTTCTTCTCTTCACCTCTAACTCCTCCCTCTTTACCTCTAACTCCTCCCTTTTTACCTCTAACTCCTCCCTTTTTACCTCTGATTCCTCCCTCTTTATCTCTTACTCCCCCCTCTTTACCGCAGGCCCCTCCGCTACATCTGCAACAGGCTGCAGTGCAAAGTGTCTGAGAAGTGGCCTAACGAGAGGTTGGTGAAGGCTAGGGTGGTGTCTGGCTTCATCTTCCTAAGACTCATATGCCCGGCCATCCTCAATCCTCGCCAGTTTGGCCTCATGAAAGGTAAGTCACTCATATCTCAGAGTTGCTATTTCTAACCATGGTAGATATTTATCTATCTAATATTTATTGGGAAAGGGCCTAAAGTGGTAGATCTTTTAAATTCTTAAAATGTTCCCCTCTTATCTACAGAACCTCCTCCTCCCTCCGCCTCTCGCTCACTGGTGATGATTGCCAAGTGTCTCCAGAATCTGGCCAATCTTGTGGAGTTTGGGGGCAAGGAACCAAACATGGAGGTGGTGAACCCCTTCATCCTCAAGAACAAGGAGAGAATGATAGTATTCCTAGACACCCTCTCGGTGAGACAAAAGTATTTAAATAATTTAACCAAATTGACTGAAATTTAGTGGGACGATTGGTCATTATCCAGGAACTAGTTAATTAGATTTAGGGATCGATCGGGTCAAACGTTAAGGTCTTTCTTAACTCTAAGATTATTGATGGCCAAGGTCATTTATATGCGGCGGCGAAGGAATGCACGTTACTAGTCCCCGCAATCTGGTTCTTGATGGATTTTTTTATTTTCAATTGGTCTCTTATTTTCCAGAATGTGAAAGACAGGCCTGAAATCACTGAGGCGCGTACCAAGGGTGATCCTTCCCGTGACTTGGCGCAACTGCACCACATCTGCGTCACTCACCTGCCTCATTTAGCGGCACGGGCCAAGGCTCAGCCCAGCCTCAAGAAATTAGTCACTGTCACAGAAATGTTGCAGAAACACAAAGAGCGCTACCAGCAAATGATGGCAGCTAACGTTACCTAGCATCCGTAACGTCTTGTCCCACGAACAGTTTTCTCCTTTTTAAGTTCCCGCCCCCAATTCTTGCCATTGGTTCTATTTCACATCATTGTTAATATTGAAAGTTATTTTTATTTAGTTAATTCAGTGTGATTTTTTTACAGCGAATGATGTGACCACATTTGGGTGGTAAAAATAACCAGTAGCGGTTACAGTGGTTTGGTGACTAGTAACTGCCACCACTACCACCAGTCACTGGTTCGGTGGCTAGTACCAGTGGTCTAGTAACAGCCACCACCACTAATACCAGTCACTGGTGAGGGCATTAGGACAATAACTGAAGGAAGTTTAGGTAGGTTATTTCTACTCACAAATCTACTGCCAGTAGACTTTACTTACATTAGATTATAAACAACAACTCGTACTAGTATGTGTATATTGGGCAACTAGGTAGGGTAACTTACACGACTTATCGGACAGTTCCACATTTTCGATCATCAAGAAAAATATTAATTTTCTTGATCGATAATGTGGAACCGTCCGATAACTCGTAACTTACCCTAATCATTCGTTATTTTTTTAACGTATATTTAATTTAATGATAATTTTTAGCTAAATTTTAGTTGTTTGACGTAATTGTGTTCACAATTTAAAATGCTTATTGTTTCTTAATCCCCATGTAAATATTCTCTGTTAGGGGCCGTACACACGTGGGGTTTTTCTAAGTCTTTCCCCCAGACTTTTTGCTAAGCTCCGCCTACTTTTTCCACGAGATTTTTGAATTATATAAAAAATTTGTTTTTTCTTATATTCTCGTTGAAAAAGTAGGAGGAGCTTAGGAAAAAGTCTGGTGGAAAGACTTAAAAAACCCCACGTGTGTACGGCCCTTTAGGTTATACATCAAAGTCATTATTATTTTTATACCTAAGCCAAAATATTACTATAGAGTTACTATTAATATTGTGTTTTCTTAAGTCTGATAAAACTCTGATTTGATGAATGTGTTTTCTATTTACTTTTTAGCCACCATTAAAACAATTTAAAGAAATGACTCTACTTACAGTTTTGATTATTTGTAAGGTACACTTATAAGTTTTATTTACTATCGCCTCTTCATTTTCCTCTTCTCTCACTATCACCTCCATTTTCCTCTTTTGCTTTTTACGTGCCTCTTACATCACCTCTTCATTTTCCTCTTCTCTCACTACCACCTCTTCATTTTCCTCTTCTCTCACTATCACCTCTTCATTTTCCTCTTCTCTTACTATCACCTCTTCATTTTCCTCTTCTCTCTCTATCACCTCTTCTTTTGGTAGCTAACTTTTTGATAATATCCATTTTTTTCATCTATTTTTACTACTTATATATAATCATTATAACTTATTTATAGATTTTTAATCATTTTCCCCCTTTCCTTTCTCGAGTGAAGTAGCTTTCCTGCCGCTATGATCTGTTTTTGTCCTTCACATTACGTTTTCTAGGGTCTATGATATGACCCTGGAATTTTTGAATTATTTATATTATTTTGTGGTAAAAAATATGAGCTTAGAGGAAATTTTAAAATCTGAGCAGAGATTTTCAAAGACCTGGAAAATTTAAGACTTAGCAGAAGACTTTAATTCCCAGGTCCAAATCAATGTTTGTCAAGTATTAGATGTTCTTTTTGCTCTAAGATATGATGACGTGGCAGTTCCTAATATCTATCATAGGAAATTATAGTTTGAAACACCAAATCAATAGTAAGAGTTACCAAAAATATCATTCCACTGAAGGTAACTATTTGAATTGCCATGTGGCACTTGCTTGTGTGGTTGCCATTCGAATTGCCATGTGGCAACTGGTGCCACTTGTATGGTTGCCATGTGACACTTGCTTTGTATGGTTGCCATGTGACGCTCTTATGGTTGCCACGGTATAATTGGTACCACTAGCTTGTATGGTTGCCATTCAAGTTGTCACGGTGTAATAGCCAATTGGTGCCACTGGCTTGTGCGGTTGCCACCTGTATTTACTGTAGTGCCATCTTTTGCCCCAGTGCGTTACAATAAACTACTTCCAGAAAAATCTTTGATTTACCCTCTCAGTAGCTTTTCTTCCGTCATGAGCCTGTCCTCTTGGTGGCGAGTAGTGATTTTGCAAAAATTGAATAAAGTTCGGCAGTTGTAGCAGATTTTTGGTTTTGTGATTACTAGGGTTGTGACAATATGCGTTCAAAATCCTAGATCTTAAGAATATCATAGACGAAACGAAAGGAAATGGCATCGAATACTATACAGTTTGAGCCACAAAAATGTTTCCGCTTTTTCAAATACTTGTAAATCGTTAGCCAATGGACGAAAGAACTGTATCTTGGTCTCTTTTTCTCCGCCTTTCTTTGTACTATTAACAGGTAGAAACAATTTTTAACTGATGGACATAGTTTAAGAACAGGTAAGCAAAACGGGAGGGTGATTATTTTTGTCATTGCGCGAAGGTTATTCTTAGAGCTAACTCTGTGATTTTACTTGAAGTGAATAAAAGGAAAACAATTATAATGGTATACAATATAATCCAGGGTGCTTACACTTCTTCCTATTAAACTATTTGAAAATTGAACAACTTCAGTGACATTTTGATCTCATTGAAGTTTTCACTCTGAATATTCGTTCTTCTTTTGTTCATTGCATGTTTAAGGCCCGGTTCATACTTGCATTTTTAGCAGCGCGGAAAAAAGCTCTTCTTAAAATGTGTTTACACTTGCTTTTTTTCGGTGCTGAAGTAAAAATTTAATGTGATTTTTCCATCAGCGATACAAAAAACGCAAGTGTAAACACATTTTAGAAAGAGCTTTTTTCCACGGTGTTAAAAATGCTTGTGTTGTACGGGCCTTAACCATGCAATGAACAAGCGAAGAACGAATATTCAGAGTGAAAAGTTCAATGAGATCAAAATGTCACTGAAGTTGTTCAATTTCCAAATAGTTTCATAGGAAGAAGTGTAAGCACCCTGTGTTATAATGTATAATTTATGTTTTTATGTATAATAATTATAATGGTATAAAATGAATATCATTATAATTGGTATAAAATGTATACCATTATAATTGTTTTCCTTTTATTCACTGCCTTTTAGTAAGTAAAAAATCAGAGAGTTAGCTCTAAGAATAACCTTTCGCAATGAAAAAGATAATCGCTTTCACTCGATCTTTGCTTACCTGTTCTTAAACTATGTTTATAAGATCAAAAATTGTTTTTACCAGTTAATAGTACAATAAGAGGCGAAGAAAAAGAAACCAAGATACAGTTTTTCCGTCCATTGGCTAACCATTTACAAGTATTTGAAAAAGCGGAAACATTTTTGTGGCCCATACTGTATACCGCTGGTGTAAAACGATTAATAGTCTTTAATTCAATCCGTCTATAATATTTTCAGGATCTATGATTTTAAACGCATATTGTCACAACCCTACTTATAATAATAATCCGACGCCCATTTTTTTCTGATTTATTATATGTATAAATGTCCTTAAATAATCATGAAGTGTGCAGTACAACAAACTAGCGGATACAACATTAAACGAGGGATTGCATCATACAACTTAAGAATAAGATAGGAATATAAAATCGCATAAAGGAAAGATTATATTATTATTTAGATTAGCTATTAATTGAGTATGTATATCTATTTTATTATAATTTTAACCAAAAAATAAGACAATAAATAACGATTGACGTTACTATTTCGAATATAAAGTTTAATTTTTATAATGAGTATTTTTTAATGCCAAGGTAATTTCCTTAAATTAATATATTAATTTTTATTTAAAACTTTGCATGTCATTCATAGTGTATAGAATTGAACACAATAACATTCTTTTTACGTATAAAAGTAATTGTGAACTATCCCCATAAAACCAGGAAACATTTGACTGTCTTCTTATACCTAGCTTCTAGGTACCTATATCGTTTACAAATATCACTTTGATTTATAAGTAGGGTTGTGATAATATGCTCTTAAAATCATAGATCCCGAAAATATTATAGACGGAGAGAATTAAACAGTATTTAATCGTTCTAATTCGATACCATTTCGTTTCGACTATGATATTCTTGAGATCTATGATTTTAAGAGCATATTGTCACAACCCTGTTTATAAGATGAAAAATTCATATATAGTTTATTTATTTGCAATTTCTATAATTGGGTCGTAAAAACTTGAACATATAATTTTAAATTAAATTCGGCCCGTTTTGTGGACCCTATAAGTTTGTACCTAACTTGAAAGTTCAATGGCGACACGTTTGACCTGAGAGTTCCAGGAAAAAATGGCACCAGGAAAATTATTTACTTCAGTGTCAATAGAAAATGTGCAAGAATAATTAGAAGTCAAAATGCTAATAACCTACCGTTCTACGCAAAATTGCAGAATGTTATGTTTTGTTTTATTTGTAATATCTTGTCATTCGCATAACTTAAATAGTGTTCAACCAAATTGCCTGAAATTTGGTGGAACGATTGATTTAAAAAATACTAATACCTAATAACACAGGTTTAATACTAATACCTAATAACAGGTATAATACTAATGCCTATTAACACAGGTTTAATACTAATACCTAATAACACAGGTTTAATACTAATGCCTAATACAGGTTAAATTATATTAAGACTCATTATCAAGGAACCAGTGGGTTAGATTTTGGGAGCGATCGGGTCAAAGGTAATTTATAACTTCATGATTATTGGATGATCAAGGTCATTTATAAGCGGCGGCGGCGGCGAATATGTATACGCCTTGTTTATATTATTTTACTTGATACATATGTTTATTTAGGTTAGGTTGAATTAATTTGAACAACTAAAAGAAAATTCTTGCATTGTAAAATGATAACCAAAGTGAACAAAATACTATTTACTGATGAGTAGGGTTGTGACATTTTGTAAAAAATATCCTCTAAAAATATAAATTCCATGTAATCCTAAGCGCGACATGAAAAATATTGTGTAGAACCCTTTTAGTTTAGCGATAGGAAGTTCCAATACCCTAAATTTTGATGTCGTTTATAACATTCATGGAGTTTATAGTTTTAAGAGCATATTTTTACAAAATGTCACAACCCTGCTGATGAGTAAAGTTCTGT
>CANNZV010002023.1:0-117274 GCA_947561585.1 Caprella mutica | reverse complement strand
GGATTAGTTATCAATCATTTTGTCCAATCGTCTTCGATAACTATTTTAATCCAACTCAAACTATCAAAATAAATATAAAAGATAAAAAGTTTAAACATTTTTGTTTAAACTTTTTGTTTTTGCAACAATATGTTTTATATTGTGAAAGCAATAAGAAATGAAACACAAGTTATGGTAAAAGTAAATCGGCAAGAATTAAATCGACGATTTAGGCAAGTGTACCAAGAACTAGTACATCGAAAAGTCATTGTAAAAAATGATCGCACAAAAAGTCAAACTGTATTTGCTGAAAAATTAGGTACCAAAGGACATATTATCACAGCGTACCTGCAAGACAAACGAAAGATCACATACGAACAGGTAAAGCATCTCTGCACTCACTTTTCGGTGAATGAAGCATTTATGTTTCAAGGTATTGGAGACCCTTTTGAAAAATCAAAATTACCTGACCCGGAACAAAGACTAGCTATGGCATTAGGTATTAATTTCTCGCCTAACATTCTATTTACGAATGTTGAGGCATTTGCTAGCAATACCATTGGTGTTGATTTACTGGAACAAAATGAATGGTTTCGGATTCCAGGAGTCAACGGTGAATTGGTAGCATTTAACATTAACGGTGATAGCATGAAGCCGACTATTTCATCTGGCGATATGGTGATTTGTTCTCCATTAGAAACGACAAATGAAATGATAGATAATGAAATCTATGCAGTTGTAACGAATCAATCTGTATGGGTAAAAAGAGTACAACGTTGCTATGATCGACACAATGGTTGGACACATCTTCGATTAATCTCTGATAACCATGAAGAGTATGATCCTTTCATTATCGAAATCGGAGAAGTAAGAAGACTACTAAAAGTAAAACGAAGATTAACAGGGCTGATGTAATTAAAAATGAATAATTAATAATTTCGAAAACCTGTGAATAATCCCAAAAGAAAGAAATCAAAATAATGCAGACAATTATTCATTGTGCATTATTTATTAAAAAGTTATCCTGCTGTTTTTTTGATACAAACTCCTATGCTTCAAGTAGCGTGGGAGTTTTTTTTGAGACCGCTTCGCTGAGAGATGTGAGAACGTTGCCTGTGGCAACTGTGAGATCGCTTCGCTGTGAGATTGACGATTTTTCGATTCCTACGATTTTTCGTCAATCTCACAGCGAAGCGATCTCACAGTTGCCACAGGCAACGTTCTCACATCTCTCAGCGAAGCGGTCTCTTCAATAAAAAAAGAACCAATTCTTACGATTTGGCTCTCCTTTTTTGAGACAATATGATATGGGAAAATAAAAATGTGTGATAAGTAAGTTTTACTGTGAACGTAGGTTGAGCAATTTGAAAGATTGATAAAAATATCAACCTTTCATTTGCTCTTTTTGATTACTGTGAGCTTTGTCTTTTTCCCAATTTCTCAAAAACTCTTTGTTGAAATGCTGGAATTGGTGAACCTTCATAATTATTATAAAGATGAACCGCAGCATCTAATGACAAATCAGAAAAATACTTTTTCAGTAACAATAGCTTTTCAATAGTGTCCTCGCATTCTTTGATAACGAGATGAGCCTTTTGATTTTGTTTAGAAATATTCTTATAAAAATCAATAGCCTCTTTTAGTGTTGGAGTTAGGTTTTCCTCGGGTACAATTGTTTCTTTATTCAATAATAACCTAAGGTTTAATGTTTCTAGTGTATCCTCTATTTTTAAAAGAATTCCGTGTTTTAAATTATCGGTCATACGGGGGTAAAGTTTATATCAAACAATCTTTCTCTATCTGAAAATAGAGCGGTGTAAAAAAATGTGTGACAGGTCTTACTTTCTGGATTCTTTTAAGGTCTTAGTTTCTTGACAAAAGAGAGAAACTTGAAAATCAAGTTCCTTCCTTTATCAATTTTTAAAAATCGGTTTTGGAATGGCTCTTCCTGAATACAATGTTAAAATGATCGGTTAAGATCATTTCGTTTTTTAAAATAGTGTGAGGTTTAAAATCTCCTGTGTGAGGGGATCATCTTTTATAGTGTAGTCGAAAGGTAAAACTGGCAGCGAGTTTTTTTTTACAAAAAAGGGTGAGAATGTGACGGTTTTTTAGTGTCTGGTAAATATCTATATTAAACTAATAGTTAATAAAACCTGTTGTAAAACGTTGATAGTGAAATGTTTAGGTAAGGAAATTAAGCTTAAGATAAGATTTTATAATTTGAGAATAATTAACATTAGTGACAACTATCCCTATAAAAATAGAGGTGTTTTTATTAAAAAACACTTCTATTTTTGATTTTTTTCTTAGGAATTATTTTTTTTAAAAGTAATCACTACTTGTTTTGAAGCTGGAGTATGACTTTTACGGGCGTATTGATTGATAGGAACTAAGACATTTGCTTCAGGAAAATAAGTAGCTACACATTTTGGAGGAATAGAGTAGGGCACTACCATAAAATGAGGAGCAACACGTTCGGTTCCATCATGATGATTATACAAATCAATGAAATCACCTTTCTTTAATCCTGCATCAGAAATATCTTGAGAGTTCATCATGATAATTCGACGACCATTATAGATTCCACGATATCGATCATCTAATCCATAAATGGTAGTATTAAATTGATCGTGTGTACGAATAGTCATCATATGAAATTCGTTTTCTTTTAAGCCATGCTTAGGAATAGGATTTATGGTGAAATTTGCTTTTCCAGTAACCGTTTTGAATTGACCATCTCGTGCCCCATTAGGAAGATAAAAACCGCCATCATTTCGAACTCTTTTATTATAATCATCAAATCCGGGAATGGTTTGTTGAATAGCCTCTCGAATTAAATCATAATCCTCTATCATTTCACTCCAATTGGTTTTAGAGTTTTTTAAAGTCGCAGTAGCTAATCGGCTAACAATAACTGGTTCACTCAACAAATGTTCAGAAGCAGGATTGAGTTGGCCTCGAGAGGCATGAACGATTCCCATTGAATTCTCAACACTCACAAACTGATTACCGTTCTTTTGTACATCTAATTCTGTTCGTCCTAGACAAGGTAAAATAATCGCAGTTTTACCGGTGATTAAATGGCTTCGATTTAATTTTGTAGAAACTTGAACAGTAAGTTTACAGTTCTGTAATGCTTTGGCTGTATATTCTGTATCAGGTGTAGCCGAAAGGAAGTTGCCGCCCATTGCAAAAAAAACTTTTGCTTCACTACTAGCCATTGCCTTGATTGCTTCGACTGTATTATAACCATGTTCACGAGGCGGTTCAAATCCAAAGTTAGCTTTTAGACTATCCAAAAAAGCAGGTTTGGGTTTTTCCCAAATCCCCATCGTGCGATCACCTTGTACATTACTATGCCCTCTTACAGGACACGTACCTGCACCTGGTTTTCCAATACTACCTTTTAATAACAATAAATTTACAACTTCTTGAATATTATTGACTCCATTCTCATGTTGCGTTAAACCCATTGCCCAACAGATGATGATTTTTTTATTTTGTAAAATCATTCTGGCAGCTTCTTGAATTTGAGAAATTGAAATTCCTGAATCTTTTGTTAATTCATCAAGGTTAGACTTCTTTAAGTCAGAGATAAAATTATCGTACCCGCTAGTATGTTGTTGGATAAAATCGTGATCAAAAACTGTCCCCGGATTTGCCTCTTCTTTTTCCAACAATAATTTCATAATAGCTTTTATCAAAGCCACGTCGCCATTGATTTTTACTTGAAGGAATAAATCCGTTAAAGAAGTTCCACTACCGACCCAACCTGAAATATTTTGAGGGTTTTTAAATTTTATCAAACCAGTTTCGGGAAGAGGATTGATCGTCATTATTTTTGCACCATTCTTTTTAGCCTTTTGAAGTGCAGAAAGCATACGAGGGTGATTGGTTCCTGGATTTTGACCAACCACTATAACTAGATCGGTAACATAGAAATCTTCTAGACGAACACTTCCTTTTCCAATTCCTACCGTTTCTGATAGTGCCACACCACTTGACTCATGACACATATTGGAACAGTCAGGTAAATTATTAGTGCCATATTCACGTACAAATAATTGGTATAAAAAAGCAGCTTCATTACTAGTACGACCACTTGTATAAAAGATAGCTTCATTGGGGGAATCCAACTGATTTAATTCATTGCCAATATGAGTAAAAGCATCTTCCCAACTGATTTCTTCGTAATGTGTTGCGCCATTTTTTAAAATCATAGGGTGAGTCAAACGCCCACTTTTTCCTAATTGGAAATCTGACCATTGAGATAATTCCGAAACACTATGTTGCTTAAAAAAATCAGGAGTGACTCTTTTACTGGTTGCTTCTTCTGCAATTGCTTTTGCTCCATTCTCGCAATATTCTCCTATTCCTGAACGATGATCGGAAGGATCAGGCCAAGCACATCCAGGGCAATCGAAGCCATCCATTTGATTGACAGAAAACAATGTTTTTACACAATTGCCTACCGTCATTTCATTCATAACATGTTTGACAGAAGAAATAACTGCAGGAATTCCAGCAGCGGTCGTTTTAGGCGAACCAATTTTAATTTTTTCTTCTTCGATGGGTGGAGTTGGAGAAATTTTTTTCATAATTCAATTTAAGTTACTCAACTTTTAGGATGAGGGTACGATTTTGATTCATCTTCATTAACACGAACTTGGAGGCATTTGTAATCTTTCTCTACTAAAATTCGCAATTTTTGATTGTCGTCAGTAGTCGCTAGATGCTCCATTCCTACGAGTTGAGAATTTACCCAATCATGGGCCAATTTTTTAGGAACCCAAACAATAATTTTGACTCCGTCAAATTCACATTTTAATTTTGGAATTTCTGCGGTTGCAATACTATAAGTTAGTTTTCCTCCAGCTGCAGCTCCAAATTGAATGCTTTGTTCTAAATACCATTGTTCTTCGAAAATTTTCACATCTCTTTGATCCAATCGTAAACGGATGGAATTTCCTCTGATTCGTAATTTCATATTTGTTTGCTTGTTTTAATCAAAGTTAAAAAATAAAGTATTAGAAATGGAAAAAAAATTAGGCAATCAATGAAGGCAAGACGAATTCATTTGTTCTATCGAAATAGAAATGATTTAATTCAGATGCTGTAGTTTTTAGAAAAAGATTTGATTTTTTTAATCTTTAATTTTATAAAGTTATATTTATCAATAATTCTTTAATTTCCCACAAGGATAGTATTGGGACTCAAATGAGTCAAATAATCCGTAAACGATTTACCGTATGTTTATTTTTTATAAATAAAAAACGAACATGGTAAATCGTTTACGCCTATTAGGATTTTCAATCCATGATAAAATTATTTTATTCAACTTTGCGAAAAATAGAAAGTTGAATTTTTATAAACTATTATTTAACCACAAGTTGTGGATAATTGGTATTGAGGTTTCGAACCATTCTCAATACCCATTATCTCAACTAGTGTTCTTAATCTTTTATCAGCAGGTGATTATAACATTACAGTTACGGATGCGGATAGTTGTGTTATTTCTTTTCAAACAAATGTGAATGAACCATTTCCAATCGAAATCTCAGGAGTTGTGATAGCTGCCAATAATTGTTTTGCTATTCAAGAGTTTGTAGTCGATGGAATGACGAATGTAAAATCATTTTTTAAAAACAATACAATTACATTAATGCCAAATGTGATTTCAAGTAACGGGAATTCAACATTTGTATTTGAAATAGAAAACAATGAAGAATTTGTAATTGAATTGTTAAATGATATCGGACAAGTTGTTCTTTATGAAAAAATATCAATTCCTATTGGGAAGTCAAATTTCAGAATACCTACACCTAAATCAACTGGAATGTTTTTTATTAGGGTGAAAAATGATAGAGGTGAAATGAAAACTATGCGATGGATAGTATTATAAAATAAAAATCCCGAATTCTTTTTTCAAAAAAGAATTCGGGATTAATTATTTCTAAAGGTTTTTAGAAAAACCTATCGTTGAATTACAACTCTTTCTGTCAATGATTGATTTTCAGTTCTTACTTGTACAAAGTAAATTCCATCAGCAAAATTCTTTGTATGTAATTGAATTAATTCTTGGGAATTAGCTACAATTTTTTCTTGTAACAGTTGCCCCTGTAAATTAAAAATACGAACAGAAATTTCATCATTTAATGATTTTGTAAAACCTACATTAATAACATTAGTCGCAGGATTAGGGAAAATCGAAATGTCATTTTGCTCAAATAAATCCTCCGTATTAATCACGACATCAGGATCCAATTCGATGTTGAATTGAGGTGTTGCAATCAAACCACCTTCTCCATCATCTACAGTAAATGTAAAACTATCCGTCGTTGTATTCGATCCATCATGCTCATATTTAATATTACCAGCACTTGCAGATTGTTGTGTAAATTTACTTCCTACCACTAATTCTGTAGTTCCAAAAAATAATTTTCCATTTTGAGGAGTAGTAACAACAGTATAAGTTAATTGATCTGGAGTATTATTAGGATCTTCAGTTAATAAAAATTCAGGAGTAATACTTCGAGAATCCGCTGGAGGCAATGGCATCAATTCATTGGTAACTAATGTAGGAGGACTCAAGTTTGCTTCAGAACAAAGTTGTAAAGTCCACTCATCTAATTTTCCACCAGAACCAGCAGTATTGATAACTTCGACTTGTAATTTCCAATCTCCTTGAGCATCTTTTCCATTAAAAACAGAAAGAGGATTTTCAGGTTTGTAACCTAGGCCTGTATCTACTGGACAATCATCTCCAATATCTTTTGCTCCTTGATCATCCAATCCAAAATCCATATCAGATGCTAAGCAGAAAACAGAACTAAATAATACAACGGAAGTTGCATCAGGTCCTTCTAGTCTCATTTCTAAATCTTTAAAAGCAGAGTGATTTCCTTTAATTCCTACTAAATTAAGATCACTAATAGTTCCGCCATTAGGGATGTTGATAACCGATTCGATGGTTGGTAAACCATTTGAAGAAATCGTAATTGACCCATCAGGACTTACTTCACTTGTACAAGAAAGTGATTTTACGGCAAAGGCATTTATCTTAGACCAAGTTCCTTGTGCACATTCATTTTGAGGTCGGATTCTCCAAAAATAGACTGCCCCTAAAGATAATTGTACACCACCTGTATAAGTAGCGCCAGCAACTACTTGAGTTTCTACTATTGAGGACGCACTAAAAGATGGATCGCTTGCAATTTCAAGATAATATTCATCAGCGGCATTTGCTTCTTCCCATGAAAGTTCAGGTAATTCTGCTACCGCTATTGTTCCGTCAAGAGGAGAGGTAACTGCAAAATCAGAGAAGTCAGTAGCACCAGTTTCGTAGGTTAAATCTTGGTAAATAGTATCACCTCCAATTACATAAGACATTAATTGGAATGTGAAAAAACCATCAGCGGAAGGGGTATTGGCAGTATTTATTGTCATCGTTGATGCTTCAGATGCCATCACAGGATTAGTGCTAAATGTAGCTGTAGCACCCGCAGGTAATCCGATAGCTTCAAAGTGAACCAAACTATCGTAGTTCAATAAAGACTCTGTATTGATTTCATAAACTGGTAATTCAGGTAGACATACTTTTTGGAAAAAAGGACCAGAAGCTACCGAATACCCAGGTTGAGAAGGAGCAGTAATAGTTGAATTTTGATTAGAAATATCAAAGAAAATATTGTCAGCAGCCTCTACTCTTATTCTTGCTTGATTGGTAGAAATATTAGGAACAGCTACTTGGAAGCTTCCATTATTTGGTACATTTTCAGCAAGGATGGTTGGATAATTAAATCCACCATCAGTTGATAACAATATATTTACACGTTGGCAGTTTACAGGGTTAGCATCTGTATTAGCTACATCCCATAATACATCAATATAAGATCCACCTTCAAGAGATGTAGAATTATTAGGGAAATCTACTAAAAATGGTCCAGCAGCATCTGTTGCATTAAAAGCGATTTGCTCCCAGACTGTTCCACCACCTCCCCATTTACCATCTCTTACGGTAAGTCTGAAAGTTAGATCTCTAGAATAAGTTGGTAATACTTCTACATCTGAATTCTGATTATTTACAATTCGGTCAATTCTAGGAAAAGTTCTTGTAGGATTTTCAGTTGGTGAATAAGACCTGAAAGCAGGAGCAGTACCAGAAGGCTGTCCAAGTGGGCTAATTGGTCCTAAGTCATATTGCTCCCAACAATAAGTTACAGTATCACCAGCATTTGCATCTGTAGCAGCACCTGTAAGTTCAAAAGGAGTACTGATAGGAATGTAAAAACCAAACTCATAAGGAATCGTTACTTCTGGTTCAATATTATCAGTAGGTAGAACAGTTGCACATGTAGAACCGAATCCTTCTCTAGTAAAGAAATAAATTGCATCAATCGAATTTACATGTAAATAATCATCACTTCCAAACTGAACATTATTGGATCCACAAGCTCCGGCATATGACATTATCGTAGAACCACTACCTGGCTCATAAGCATTTCCAAGACTAATCTGAGGATTTGAATTTGGATTATCAGGATCAGTCCCATTCAAAAATGGAGTACAATTATTCCATGGGTGAGAGGCTCCAAGTTGGTGTCCAACTTCATGTGCCAAAACACCAAAGTAAAATCCATCACTAGGATTATTAGTACAGGAAACTCCTCTTGCTTTATTGTCACTACAAATTATCCCTGTGCCTCCAGATGTACCTGCTACATTATTTCCATTACTAAGGCATCCTGAAGGAGCAAATAAATGCCCAATATCATAATTATCTACACCAATTACAGTATTTAAATTAGTGGTGTTTTGATTAAAATATGCGGAAACATTTGGACCGTTATATGGGTCTGTATTTGGATCTACATATATTATTTCATCATTATTAGGTACTAATTCAAATCTTACTGCGGTCTCTCTTTCAAATATAAAGTTAAGACGACTGACTCCATAAACTACCTCAGATAAAACTGCAGTTACCGTTCCTCCTTGCCCTAAACCAAATTGACCTGTCGTAGCAACTGCTGTTCTAAAAATTCTTAAATCCACAGGAGCACCATCAGGAGAATCGTCATCTTCTGTATCATCATTATTATTAAAAGGACTATTAGGTCCGCCTGTAATAGGCTTAGTAATATTTTCCAAAGAACTATCCAGTTGATGAGAATGAGTTCCGTGATCTAAAGATTTTTCAAGATCGGTAAGTGGTCTATCTTTAGAAAAATAGGTGAGGTAATTTATATTATTACCTGCTAAATAAGGGTCAATAAAAATTTGACCTTCAGGACTATCTATGATTCCTCTTAATCCTTTTGCTCCATAATCAATACGTGTCCTTAGAAATGGATTGTCCACTCCAACACCTGCAAAAGACTTTATTTCAGGAAACTTTGCAGCTAATTCAGGGTGCATAACTGGAGATTCAACTATGGCAAAAGCTGCATTTTCTCCATTAGGCATTGGCAAGTTAATAATCAAAGGATTATTTCTAGCAGCTGCTGTAAATTCCATTGGAGCATTGGTAAGCGATACCTTTAAAGCATCCAAATCAAGCGCAAGCGTTCGATATTTATCTGGAATAATAGTTCGTTCTACATTGTTGGGAATAGCAATCATACTTTCATTAGCATCAAACCAATGGTCAATTGCATTTGTATTATTTTGGGAAAAAAGGCTTGAACTTATCAAACCAAGGCAAAAAAGTAGTAAAAACTTTTTCATTTAGGCTGTTTTTTTATTTGAGAAAATAATGGATATGTAAAAATACAGTACCTTTTTTATAAAAAAAATAGGAACTATCAAAATGTCGGTAGGGTGATTTTATTTAAGATGATTTGGATTAGTTTGAGGTGATTTGGAATTGTTTGATTTAGTTTGAGGTGGTTTAAGTAGTAGAACAGGTTTCTTTTTAACTATATCAAACTATTTAAACCATCCCAAACTACCTCTTATTAAACAGAATATTTTATTTTAAGTTTAAAATATTTCCCATATGGTAACATGTACGACATCGTGCTTCGTATCGTTCTTTTTCTCCTAAAACTACAGTTTCAGAATCCTCACTTAGCCTGTAAGAATGAGTAGCTAAGTTTCCACAATGTTGACAAATGGCATGTACCTTAGTAATATATTCAGCTACAGCTAGAAGATTGGGCATAGGGCCAAATGGGTTTCCTTTATAATCCATGTCTAATCCTGCTACTATAACACGAGTACCTCGAAGTGCCAATTGTTGACAAACTTCAGGTAAATCCAAATCAAAAAACTGCGCTTCATCTACGCCAACAACACTCACACCATCTGCCAAAGAAAGCAATTTCGATGAGTGATCTACAGGTGTAGCTAAAATGGAATTAGCATCATGAGAAACGACATTTTTTATATCATACCGAGTATCTGTTGCAGGTTTAAAAATCTCTACTTTTTGACTAGCGATTTTTGCACGTTTGAGTCGGCGGATGAGTTCTTCTGTTTTTCCTGAAAACATAGAGCCGCAAATAACTTCAATCCAGCCACTTCGCTGTCCTTTAAAATGTGGTTCTAAAAACATATTGATTTAAACTTATTAGTAAACAAAAGCTAATTTAAAAAATTTGATTTTGTTTGCTATTTTGATTTTGATTAAATTAACTATTTTTACAATCCAAAAGCGATAGCGAAAATTGAATAACTCTTTTCTTTATTGCTAATTGGGTTTTTATCAGACCACGAAATTAAAAAGATATACCGTATGAATGTTAAGCAAGCAAAAATTCTTTTAGAAAAAATCAATCGATTGTTTCAAAGCATGACAATGGATGAACACATTTCTGAGATTGAGAAAGAGTTAATGCGTAATTATGTGAAATCATTATATGAAGAGTTTCTTCCTAATAATAGTGTAGGAGCATCGCCTATAGTAACTCCTCCAAAAGTAGTCAAAGAAACGCCTAGAGTTGTCACACCACCACCTCGTGTTGAACCGGTGAAAGTTACACCACCACCAAGAGTAGAGGTCGTTCCAGAACCAACACCTGTAGCTACACCTACCCCTGCACCAGAACCTGTGATCGTGGAAGCACCAAAAGTTGTAGAACCGCCTAAGGTAGTGATTAAAAAACCTGTAGTTAAAAAAACGCCTCCACCGCCTCCACCACGTCCAAAAAAATCTAAAATAAGTGAGGAACTGGAAGATCTTTTCGAATTTTCGGAAGCTAAAGAATTATCTGAACGATTGAGTCAGCAGCCAATTAAAGATTTGCGAAAGGCGATGGGAATCAATGAGCGAATTTTGACTACCAATGAATTATTTGATGGAAATGGTGATGCGCTTAAAGAAACATTATCTACATTGAATAGTTTGAATAACCTTGAAGAGGCGAAAGATTATTTAGCGAATATTGCAGATATTTATGATTGGTCCTCAAAAAAGAAAAAGAAAAAGGCGAAAGTTTTTGTAAAACTTATTCGGCGTAAATTTTTATAGAGCATTGACTTGAGATGATAGGTATTGGATATTGAGAATTCTCAATATTTATTTTCTCAATACATAATAGAGTTAATTCTGAATGATAAATTTTGAATTTTGAATTTGTCGAAAATCTTGGATTTACTACACTTTGAAATTCCCTGTACAAAACTGTTTAGAATAAACTTTAATACTATTATCTCAATACTAAAAAAAAGAATGACTGTAGAAAAAGAATCGAATAGGTTTGTGGAAAGTATGCAACTGCCTATGGCGTTGGTTTTATTATTATTGATTATCCATCTTCTTAAAGAATACACCAATTTCGATTTTATCTATTGGGGAATTTTTCCAAGAAAAATTTATGGTTTAAAGGGGATTCTTACTGCTCCATTAATTCATGGAAGTTGGAAACATCTATTCTCTAATTCTCTACCACTATTAAGTTTGTTGGCGGTGTGTATGTATTTTTATCGAGTAGTAGCGATAAGAGGCTTGGTGATGATTTGGATTTTGACAGGAATCGCAGTTTGGTTACTGGGAAATTTCTTTGATGGCGATGTTGGAAATTTTTCACATATAGGAGCGAGTGGAGTAGTGTATGGCTTAGTGGCTTTTGTTTTTTGGAATGGGATTTTTGTAAAAAGCAGAGAATCGATTGTTTTAGCGTTGGTAGTTTTAGTATTGTATGCTGGAATGTTTGAGGGCATTTTACCCAACCAACCTGGAATATCATGGGAGAGTCATCTCTTTGGAGGACTACTTGGAATTTTTACAGCCTATTATTATAAAGATGATTTACTGGAGGAAATAGAAAGACAGAAAAATGCAACTCGCACTTGGGCTGATGAATTGATTACTCCAGTTACAAATGGGACTGAATATTTTTTACCCAGAGATATATTTGAAAAAACAAAAGAGCAACGATTGCGAGAAGAACGTGAGCAAAGAGAGCAAAACTATTATGACGATGAGTCCTAAATTTTGCCTCGCAATTGATTTTGGGATCATAAGTATTAGGTTTGATGACAAGACCAATCTCAATTCCCAATACTCATAATTCCACAACCCATATCATTTTACGAAATCCTCAACTGCAAAAAATCTTAAAATTCCAAATGGAAAAAAATTCACCTTTCTAAAATACAATTGGTAATTTTACCCCCCGTATTTCGACAATACCTTATCCCATTTTTCCAAAAATATTTCTACAGAAATGTAGAGTAACTGACTTTTTTTATACGTCAAATAAAGAATAATATCGTTTTTAAATTGAGTAACTACAATATCAAAACTTCGAAAATATGCTTAAAATAGGGGTGTTAGGGGTAGGTCATTTAGGTAAAATACATGTAAAATGTATCCAACAATCTGATAGCCTTGAACTAGTGGGTTTTTATGACCCTAATGATAAGAATGCAAATCAAGTTATTGATAGTCAGGGAGTTAAGCGATTCGAAGATTTAGAAGAACTGATCCAAGCTGTTGATATAATAGATATTGTTACCCCTACTTTGACTCATTTTGATCTTGCTTACCAAGCCATTCAACATGGAAAACACGTTTTTATTGAAAAACCATTGACGAATACTTTAAAGGAAGCAGAGCAATTATTAGAAGCATGTGCCACTCATAACGTTAAAGTACAAGTTGGGCATGTAGAACGTTTTAATCCTGCACTTTTAGCCTTAGAAGATACCAAACTGGAACCGATGTTTATCGAAGCTCATCGGTTAGCTGTTTTTAATCCAAGAGGAACTGATGTTTCGGTGATTTTAGATTTGATGATTCATGATCTAGATATTGTATTAAGTTTAGTAAATGCAGATGTCAAAAATGTCTATGCAAATGGTGTGAGTGTGGTAAGTGATACGCCTGATATTGCCAATGTTCGTTTGGAATTTGAAAATGGTTGTGTGGCTAATTTAACAGCCAGTCGAATCTCTATGAAGCAAATGCGAAAGGTAAGATTGTTCCAACCTGATGCTTACATTAGTTTAGATTTTTTGGAAAAAAATGCTCAAGTAATTCGTTTGTATGATGAAGGTTCAGAATACCTTCCAAAAGATGTTCCTTTGATGGATTTAGAAACGAATCATGGAAAAAAACATATTCACATTCATATGCCTAAAACAGAACCTGTCAATGCAATTCAAATGGAACTAGAAACTTTTGCAGAAAGTATTTCTAAAAATAAACCGACCAGAGTAAGTATTGAAGATGGCTATCGAGCTTTAAAAATGGCTTATCGAATTATTGAAACGATTGAAAATCAAACAACTAAAGTATAATATGAAAAATTTAAACATTCTAAAAATTGTAATTGTATTGTTATTTTTTAGTTCCTGTGAAGGAGCTAAAGAACCTATTCCAGCATACATTCATGTAAAACCATTTCAAGTATTTACCGATGCCGGTAGTCAAGGAAGTAATGCTTCCAAGATTACGGATGTGTGGTTTACTCCTGAACGAGAAGGTTTCTTAGGTATGTACGAATTGCCTGCGACTTTTCCAGTACTCTTGGAGGGGAAGCATAAATTACTTCTAGATCCAGGAATCAAATTGAATGGAATCAGCTCTACTCCAAATATTTATCCTTTTTATGAGAGATACGAAATAGAGGTGGACTTACAACCAAATGAGGTGGATACGATACAACCGATAACAAAGTATGATCCAAGAGTGAAGTTTGATTATATTGAAGATTTTGATAATGGGAATACTTTGACTGTAAAATTAGATAGCACTCAAACAGCTACAGTATCAACTACTCCAGATGGGGCATTTGAAGGACAGTCCGCTATATTTAAAGTTACAGAAGATGATCCAATATTTGAGATTGCCAGTTTTGATCGAATGGATTTGCCTACTGAAGGTAATCCAGCTTATTTAGAATTAAATTATAAAAATGAAAGTTTACTTCAAGTAGGATTGGTTGGATATAGAAACAGTACTCCCATTGCAACTTATATTGTTGCTCTTAATCCTTCCTCTGAATGGAATAAAATATATATCGAACTCACTCAAGACTTAATTAGTGTAGCAGATAATATTACGGATTTTCAAGTTTTAATTGGAGCTCAATTGCAATCAGGACAAACTAGTGCCACTTTTTATTTGGATAACATTAAAGTAATGCATGTAGATAATTAAAGCGACCGTGGTTCGTTAACTAATTTTTTAATGAAACAGAAGCGACGAATAGATATGTTTTTTTATGGCCTTGCTGACTTCTTGATGGCAATGGCTGCATGGGCGTGCTTCTATGTGTATCGAAAAAAAGTGGAAGGAGCACCTTTGAATGAAGCTGTTCTAGAGGATGAAAATTTTTGGTTGGGAATTATTATCATACCAATTTGTTGGGTTTTATTTTATTCTATTTTTGATAAATATACAGATGTATATAGAATGTCTCGATTAGCTACATTTACAAGGACATTCTTTTTGACATTTTTTGGAGTAATTGTATTATTCTTCACTTTGATTTTAGATGACTTCGTTAGAGATTATAAAACTTATTACAACTCATTTTTCACCTTACTCTTCTTGCATTTTGGTTTTACTGTTTTTCTTCGAATGATTTTATTGACTCGTGCAAGTCGTCGCTTAAAAAGTGGGCTGGTGACTTATCGCACTTTGGTCATTGGAGGGAATCAAAATGCATTGGAACTTTATGAAGAGATTACTTCAAGAGAGAAAGGATTAGGAAATAATTTTATCGGGTTTATAGATACGAATGGAAAGAGTAAAAACGAACTATCTGCACATCTCTCCAAACTAGGAAAAATAAAAGATCTCAAAAATGTACTCATTGAAAATGATATTGAAGAGGTCATTATTGCTATTGAGACATCAGAGCACAATCGAGTCAAAGAAATACTAAATGTACTCTATGAATTTAGTGAAAAAATACTCGTAAAAATAATTCCTGATATGTATGATATCATGTTGGGAACCGTAAAAATGAATCATGTTTACGGTGCAGTATTGATTGAAATTAAACAATACTTGATGCCACGCTGGCAGTTTTTTATCAAACGGATAATAGATGTTGTTGCGAGTTTGGTGATTATGGTTTTGTTGTTTCCTTTTGCAATCTATGTAATCATTCGAGTACGATTATCTTCTTCTGGCCCTATCATGTTTAAACAAGAACGAATAGGAATTAACGCTCAACCATTTTACATTTATAAGTTTCGTTCCATGCGAACAGATGCGGAAGACAATGGGCCACAACTTTCTCATGATTATGATACCCGAATTACTCCTTGGGGAAAAGTGATGCGGAAGTGGCGGTTAGATGAGATTCCTCAATTTTGGAACGTATTGAAAGGTGATATGTCTCTCGTAGGGCCTCGTCCTGAAAGACAATATTATATTGACTTGATTATGAAAGAGGCTCCACATTATCGACACTTACTCAAAGTGCGTCCTGGTATCACCTCATGGGGGCAAGTAAAATATGGATATGCTTCAAATGTAAAAGAAATGTTACAAAGACTAAAATTCGATATCCTTTATATTGAAAATATGTCTCTCGCCTTGGATTTTAAAATTTTATTCTATACCGTATTAGTATTGTTACAAGGGAAAGGAAAATGATTTTTAAATGTTAATGATTAACTATTAACTATTAACGGTTAATGATTAACAGATAACGTTGAATAAAAAATTACTATTCAAAATGATCGAAAAATGGATTTCCTTCCAAATTGAATTCACGTAAAAAGGGCAATCTTGAATCCATAATCCATAATCCATAATCCATAATCCATAATTTTGAATCTTTTTTATCAATTAACTTTTTACACAGAGTACCCATTCACAATTACAATTCACCATTATTGATTCATCATTAATCGTTAAAACCTATGGCTTACAAGCAATTAAAACTTTGGTTTGATGAAGAACTAGCAAAGATGCTTGCTGAGAAGATTCTTCCTGTTTATTCCGCTTTTAATAAAAAGGCATTTATCCAAAAAATAAAAAAAGGCGTAGGAACACTCGAACTTAAAGATCGAGTAGAGTTGATAGCAGATCAATTACATGAAAACCTTTTCGATGATTTTGATAAAAGTTGGGCAATTCTAGTTCAGATTTTAGGAGACGAAAATGAAGCAGAAACAGGAATGTTTAAAGAATATTATTGGGTGATGCCTATTGCTAAATATGTTGAAAAATATGGTTTGAACCATTTTAAAACATCGATGAAAGCCATTGAAGAAATTACAAAACGAAATACTGGGGAATACACTATTCGACCTTTTATTGAAAAATATCCTGAACGAACCTTAAAAGTGATATTGAAATGGTCAAAAAATAAAAATAAACATATTCGACGATTAGCTTCGGAAGGAGTACGTCCTAAGTTACCTTGGGCGAAAAAATTACAAATATTTATTGATGATCCTCAGCCCATTTTTCCTATCCTTCAAAATTTAAAAGATGATTCTTCTAAATATGTTCAAAAATCTGTTGCAAATAATTTGAATGATATTTTAAAGGATAATTATTCATTAGGAATTCAACTGATTAAAGATTGGGTAATTGATGAACCTACCATTTCTCGAAAATGGATTATCAAACATGCGCTAAGAAATCAAATAAAACAAAAAAATAAAACGGCTGAAATGCTTATTAAAAAGCTTAAAAAGTAGAATAAAATGAATGGCTACTTTTTTTTAATACTTAAAAAGACAACCTTGGTTTATATATAAATTATTGATTGTCAGGCATTTATGTGTTTGAGGTGTTTGGTTTGTTTATGTTTTTTAAGCCTTAAAATATTTTTTTTGTAAAAAAATCTTCTTCAGCCTTGTCTTATATTTATACTGCGCATAAGAATACTCCAAAAAACCTCTTGTCTCAACCAAAACTACATACTCAATAACTTCCTCAAAAAACCAAAAAGTGCGCACCGTGGAGACTTCTATCTATCAACGCCTCAATTAGAAGTCTCCATTTTTTTTTAACATATTTGAATTAAGATACCTAAGAAAAGAGAGAGCGTGTGTTAGTTACATTAGAGTCTTTGTCATATTTTATAATTGGCAAAGGCTTTTTTTGTATTTTCGCACCAAATTTTAAAGTAAGCGGTATAAGATTTATGTTATTATTATTCACAAAAAATTAAATATGTTATTACTTTTTGTCTTTGCTGGAATTTCAATTGTCTTTTCATTTTTATGTTCCGTATGGGAAGCTGTCTTATTGAGTATAACTCCAGCTTTTGCTCAACAGAAGCTTCAAGAAGGAGGCTTTATAGGAGAAAAATTACAAGAGTTTAAGAAAAATGTTGACCGGCCACTTTCGGCTATCTTAACACTTAATACAGTTGCGCATACGCTAGGTGCAATGGGGGTAGGGGCACAAGCTGCTCAGATTTGGGGAGATGAGCCTCCAATATTTATGGGGCTGACAAAGGAAGCGATTATGGGAGCTGTGATGACTCTATTAATTTTATATGTATCTGAAATTATACCTAAAACAATAGGAGCAAATAATTGGAGATCGTTTACTCCATTTACGGTGCGGTCACTTAATATTATTATTAAGTTATTATTTCCTTTAGTGTGGGTGAGTCAGTTTATTACTAAATTGCTCAAAAATGATAAAAATAAAAGTGTATTGAGCCGAGCAGATTTTACAGCAATGACTGACTTGGGAGAAAAAGAAGGTGTATTCAAAGAAAATGAATCTAAGATTATTCGGAATTTACTGGGCTTTAATTCTATTCAAGCCAAAGATGTGATGACCCCTCGAACAGTAGTAAAAGCATCAGATGAAAGTATGACAATTCGAGATTTTTATGAAGCCAATAGAAATTTAAGATTTTCTAGAATTCCTGTTTTTAAAGATTCAAAAGATAACATTACAGGTTATTTTCTTAAAGATCATTTGCTTGCGGCATTGGTTGAAAAAAAGGATAATGAACGATTGAGTAGTATTCGCCGTGAACTTCTTGTTGCAAAAGATAATTTTCCAATTCCTGAATTGTTTAATCGATTTATGGAAAAAAGAGAACACATCGCTTTAGTAGTAGATGATTTTGGAGGAATGGCAGGTATCGTTACTATGGAAGATGTCATCGAAACTCTCCTAGGTTTGGAGATAGTAGATGAACTTGATGGTGCTGATGATATGCAAGCTTTGGCAAGAAAACAATGGGAAAAACGAGCTAAGAATTTAGGATTGTTGCAAGAGGAAACTCCTCCATCTGAGTGATAAAACAATAGAATGCTACGCTAAGAAAATTTCTTCCTTCGAAATTCCTTAGCGTAGCGTTCTATTGTTCCCATCATTTCGCTTTCATCTCCACATACGCCCGCAAATCTTCCACCATCTGATCACTCATTTTCTCCTGAGTATATTGCGGCATGTATGCTTTTTTACCATTCATAGGCGGTGTTCCATAGCGTAAAACTTGATAGATCGAATATCTAGAGTATTCGTCAATATGCTTACTCAAATGTTTAAAACTTAGTTTAGAATCATCGAGGTTATAGTATGAATATCGCTTGTTTTTATGGCAATGTTGACAACTTAATTCGTAAATTAATTTTCCATTTTCAGGATCTCCTTTTAGCCCATATCCTTTTTTTCGATCATCAGGAGGTGTGATAAAAGTAGCAGGTGCACCTGATTCGTAGAAAGATTTGACAAGGCTAATTGCAGTAGATTTATCACCTTGACCATTGATTGCTTTATTGATCGTAGCATAGTCATTTTCAGATAAGTTAAGGTCTTCCATTTTTAATTCTAATGTCCAAAGCCAAGCTAAAACAGATTCCACTTCCCAGTTTTTTAACTTTCTACCTTGAGCACATTCAATAGCACATAATTGAATAGCTTCTCGAATATTCTGTCTAGCAGGCTTGACGAGTTCGCCATATTTTTTATCGTAATCTCCATTATAAAATGAAGTTCGATTGACTATTCCATAGAGTGAAGTTCCTTGTAAAAAAGGAATTCCTTTTTCATTGGAATATTCTAATCTAGCTTGAGGATCAGATACACGAAGATCTGGTTTGTCCTTCACCGTATTATGGCATGAAGTACATACGAAATGCTTGCTTTGTATTTTGGTTTTACCACCGTTTGGTTTTTTTGCAATCCCACGAAGAGCAAGATCAGCACCTATTTCAGCAGAGGCACCTTTGATTAACTTGGGCTGATGTTGGATGGAATTGTCTCCTAATTTTTTTAAAACATCAGAAACCGGATCATCTTTTTTTATTTCAAAAAAAGAATTTTCAGCATTTTGTAAACTTGTTAAAAGTATTGTTATAAAAACTAGACTTGAAATGAAGAATAATTTTTTCATAATATTAAGTTCTAAATAATTCTAAAATTGCACATTGAAACTCAAAATTCAATAAACTTTTTTCTTTACAAGATGGCAAGGAAAAAAGATTCTCCCGAAGTTTCGGGGCTGAGAGTTACATATTAAATAACCTCGAAATAGTAAACCCTAAACGAAATTCTCGTTCACTCCATTGGCTAGTGGTATAAGGAATATAATCATTCTCAATAATTCCAGTTGCGTTGGTAAAATTAACTTGGAAAATATGCCCACCAGTCTCCATCTCTAATCCAATACCAAAAGGTGCATAAAATCCATCAGGACGATCTGCAAGTGGTAATGTCAAATCGGCAATGATTCCAAAAACTTTATTGATTTGAATTCTAGTAGCTGCGCCTACTGAAAATATTCCATTGACATCTTCAAAATCTACTTGGTTTCGATGGGTATAGCCAGGCATAATTTGTAAAGAAAAGCGATCAGCAAATTTTCTTGCTAACAATGCTTGCACGGTATAGGAAACACGATGAGCAAATTTATCAAAGTTGCCTAAAGAACCTTCGATATCATTGCTTTTGCTGGTAGAAATAGAAGAGACTCCCATGAGTGTTACAGATAAAGGAGTACCGTTTTCTTTTTGTTGAAGGATACGATATTTAATAGAAGGGTTGACCAAGGCTCTTAGTGATCCTGCTCCTTTTGTACGACTTAATCCAATTGTCAAATCATCTGAAACACCATATTCAAAACTAAATAAAACATCAGTTGCATTTTCCAATCCATAAAGAGATTCCCATCCTCCATTGATATTACCAAAACGGTGGCCAATTCGAAAATCTAATTTTCGATTGGGAACAGTCTCTACAGTATGTGAGTTAATCACACGGGTATCTTTGAAGGTTTGGTAGATAGGGTCTTGGGCGTTGGTTTGTAGGTTGACAAAAAACAAAAACGTCCATATTAAAATTAAAGATCGATTCATCATTTTATTAAAATTAAGTAGGGTAAAAGAAGCTTTGATTGAATAATAATTTAGTTTTCAGGGTAGTCACTACTGATCCAGCATTGTAATATTTCTAGATCACTATCCGAAAGAGCATCACCAATGGGCATTGTTTTGTCCGTAATAACTTCCTTTTCAAAAGAAGCATTATTCCCATTGATGTAGGGAGTCATAGTGGCATAACTAGAAAGATCTCCATTGATAAAACCCTGAACATGACAACCTACATAAGCACAGGAAGCATCAATGATAGGCTTGACTTGATTATCATAAGTGATTTGGAGAGAATCGCAGAGTTGACTATTCGGTTCTGGCAGTTTATCATTGGTACAAGAGGTATGAGTCAATTGCATCCAAAAAACAGAGCCAATAATAAATAAAGATAGCAGATTTATTTTTTTCATAACAGGGTTAATTTTAGTAAAAAAGGTTTGAGTTGTAATGAGGAATTGAAAAATAATTCGCAGATCTCTCAGTTGCAAAAGTAAGGATCAAATTAAATTATTTTAATATTTTTAATCAAAATCGAAATTTTATTGTTATTAGATTAGATTTAGAAAACAAATTCCTTTGAATACAGAAACTAATACAAAAGAAAATGCGAAAAGGCTGCGATAGGGTATGCAATACTTGGAGAGTTTAAGTAGTTTTTAAGTCAAAATGCTAAATTGTTGATTTTTTAAATTCTTCCGCTTTCTTGTTTAAAAGGAACTACTTCGACATCTATGATTAGATTTTCACGATAAATCGTAAAAAAGCGTTATTTTTGTTTTCTATTTTATAAAATAAATTAAAGGCCATAATACATTAACTATTGGCTTATTCTTTAATAAAAAAATTAAAAAATCATGTATCCACCAGAATTAGTAGCTCCAATGAGTAAAGACTTGACCGACAATGGATTTCAAGGATTGCAAACAGTTGAAGCGGTTGATGATTTTATGAACAATATGGAAGGAACAGCACTTCTAGTTGTAAATTCTGTTTGCGGTTGTGCTGCAGCAAATGCTCGTCCTGGCGCAAAAATGGCTGTAGCTATGGCTGATAAAAAACCGAATCATGTTGCAACTGTTTTTGCAGGTGTTGATCGAGCAGCTACAGAAAGAGCTAGAGAATATTTACTTCCTTATCCTCCATCTTCTCCTTCGATTGCATTATTTCAAGATGGGAAATTAGTTCATTTTATTGAGCGTCATCACATCGAAGGTCGTTCTGCAGATTTGATTGCAGCGAACTTAAAAATGGCTTTTGATAAATATTGTTAATTGATACTTTGTTTAAAGTAGTTAGGTGTGGTTTTAAATAGTTTGAAGTAGTTGTCAAATGACTTTGATTTTGTTTATTCAAAATTTATCCGAGAACTACTTCAAACTATTTAAAACCACACCTAACTATTTCAAACAATTTACTTTTCCTCAGGAGCTGTATACCTTACAATATCAATTCCGATTCCATTTGGATCTTCGATAGCAAAATGTCGATCGCCCCAAGGTTCATCTTTAATCTCCACTTTTATTTCTATTCCTTTGGCTTTGATGTCTTCATAAATTTTATCCACATCTTCGACTTCGATAGTTAAGTACATTCCTTTACCTGCATAAGCAGGATGGAAAAATGGATTTTGAGAAGGATGATCGGGCAGTAAAAAACTAAGTTCTGCTTGATGATTGGGAGTATGCAAAAGCAAATAAAATTCATTTTCAAAAGAGACTCCAAAATCAAGTACTTCTGTATAGAACTTTTTAGTAGCCTCCAATTTTTCAGTAAGAATTCCTGCATTTAATTTCATGTCATGATTCTTTTGAGTGGTATCATTTGACTGTGCATTAATAGTCATTACAAATAAAACAAGAGTTAGAAGAATAATTAATTTTTTCATTTTATCTATTTTTAAGTTTTTTGATAAAACAAATTTCTAACATCTCGCCTCCAAAATATTGTAAAAATCGGACAAAGTGGGTTTTGTGTGTTTAGGTGTTTAGGTGTATATGTTGACGAAATAATTGTGAATGCTATAATTCGTTTTTCCCCTCACAATTATTTCGTCAACATATACACACATACACACATACACACATACACACATACACCTAAACACATATACACCTAAACACATTCTTCCCTTCCAAATGCCTTACTCGGAGTAACGCCATAAAAATTTTTAAACTCCTTGATAAAATGAGCTTGGTCATAATAACCTTGATTGTAAAATAATTTATTTTGTTTTAGACTTTGAGTGGAAGGTTTTGCTCGTAGGATATTTTGAAAGCGAACGACTTTGCAAAAGGTCTTGGCAGTATCGCCAATATAATATTTAAAAAGCCTTCTGAGTTGTCTTTGACTGATTCCAGTATTTAAATCTTTCTCAAGTTGAACGACTCCAAAGTTTTTTAAAATAACTTCAATCGCATCATAGACTCGATTGTCATCGTCAAATATGATTTTATTTTTTAGATCTAAAAAATAAGGATCAAAAATATTTTTTACATTTTGAATAGTGAGGTCTGGTTTAAAAGAATTAGAAATAAAATTTGCGGTTTGAGGAATGACTAATTTTAATTCTTCAAATCGATTACTCAATTCCGAAGCATCAATTTTAAAAAACTGAGGAAACATGGTAGGGAAAAATCGAACGCCTACATAATTAAAAGAATTGCCTAGAGGGAACTCAGTATATTTTTTACAAAAACCCATCACAAAATTTTTGTCAGGATTACTTAATTCAAAAAATATATCAATGCAGCCATCTGCTACTACTTTATAATTGAACTGTTCCGTCAGAGGTTGATGAGTTTTTAGTTGCCAGTAGCAATAGATATTATCTTGTAGTTGAAGACTAGGAGCAAGTTCTCTATACGAAACGTTAGTTGCTGTTTGCCTTATCGTAGGTTGGGTAGGAATGTATAGTTGTTTTATTTTCATGGATCTTTAATCTATAATTTTTGTTAGAAATGGTTTAAGGTGGTTTGGGATAGTTTGAATTTGTTTGAAGTGGAGATCGAATTATTCGAAAACTATCTCAAACCACATCAAACAAATTCAAACTATCCCAAACCACCCTAAACCATTTCTAACAATTTCAAATGATAGTTAAGGTGCCAATCGAACAATTTTCCATTTACCGCTTTTCATTAATTTGTATTGAATACGATCATGCAATCTGCTCCTTCGGCCTTGCCAAAATTCGATCACTTTAGGTTCCAATTGATAACCGCCCCAATGAGAAGGGCAGGGGAGTACTTCATCATCTTGATATTTTTTTTCTAAAGCGGTCATGTTCTCTTCAAGAACACTTCTACTTTTAATGACTCTACTTTGAGAAGAAACCCACGCACCCATTTGACTTTTCTTTGGACGACTTTGGAAATAGGTTTTAGATTTTGCTCTAGATATTTTTTTGACAACACCTTCTATCCGGACTTGTCGTTCCAATCCTAACCAACAGAATACTAGTGCCGCATTTGGGTTCTTAGCCAACTCTTTTCCTTTTTGACTTTTATAATTTGTATAAAAGATAAATCCATTTTCATCTAAGCCTTTAAGTAAAATAATTCGAGCAGATGGAAATCCATCAGGAGTAGCTGTTGCTAAGGTCATGGCATTGGGTTCGGGGACTTTACTTTTTTGTGCTTCTTCAAACCATATCTTGAATTGCTCGATTGGATGAGCTACTACATCTGTAATATCAAGTTGTTTTTTAGAATAATCTTCTCTTAAATCTGCTAATTTTTTTCTAGGCATATTTTTAGGTTTAGAGTGTTTTTTGTCGAAATCTTGTCACTCGAAAGTAACAATAAAATGTAATAGTAGTTCTTTAAAAAAGAAAAATTCTTTTGTTTATAAGAAAAAAATAAATGATAATTTTTTGCAATAAGAAAAACAAAAATGTCACAACAATACATTTACGGATGGTATTATTTTTTTATAACATATGACTTACATTTCAAAAATTATTTAAAAAAAATAGTGTAGAGAATTGGAAAAAAATTCAATTATTTTTTGTCACAACTATTTTTGCTAATCTTTTATTTTATTGGATTTTGGTATAAGTTGTTGATTTTTAGCCTGTTACAGAATATGATGTTGAGGCATTGCAATAAAAAATATATCCTTGACTTCTTCTGCATCTTGCCCCTATATTTGAATCATCAAACGAAACAAACAATTACTAACACTTAAAAAATAACAAACACACGCCACTTTTCCCCCTCTTAGAATTAACAAACGAACTTACAATTTTTTAATACTTACAATTTTTTCACGGTTAATAAAAGATAACAAACACACGCCACTTTTCCCCCTCTTAGAACTAACAAACGAATCTTACAATTTTTTAACACTTACAATTTTTCACGGCTAATAAAAGATAACAAGCACACGCCACTTCCCCCAATTAACAACTTACACACGTACAATTTTTTTAGAATTACAAACATAGGCAACAAACACACACTTACAATTTTTACAAACTTTACAAGTCCCCCCTGACAGTTTTAGAACCAAAATTTTTTCCCAAAAACATCCCCTTACAAGTTACAGTTTGCCCATGCACCTATTTACAACATTACGATCTCAACTTACAATCCTTTTTATTTTATGTGCGTTCTCTGCTTTCTCAGAGAAGATTGCCGTTATTGAAAGTCAATCTTTTCACCCACTCCAAAATATGGACTCAAAGTGGGAAAGCGTTCTTTCCAATATGGGGCACAGTGTTATCATTCTTCCACAAACTTCTTTAGATGATATTTCAAGCTTATATGGGTTTGACCTTTTAATCATATCTAATGGATTGGTTAATTTAACTTCCACTCGAATGGAGACGATTAACCAATTTGTTGTTTCTGGAAGAGGGGCGTATATTCAAGCAGAATATCAAGTGACTCAACCTGGAAGCGAAGCTTTTGAGTATGTAGTTTCACAACTTGGAGGAACATTTAGTTGGACTGGAGAAATGAATGGCAACTTAACTCCAATGAATGTGATTGGAGAAATTGGTTCTATGAATATTCCAGCATCTTCAATCGGGCATTTTTGGTACGGAGCTTACGGAAGTGGAGATGATAATATCACACCTTTTTTAGAATACAATGACAAACACTTTGGATTTATTTATAACTCACCTGATCCTGCTCATGGAAAAGTTGTAACGACATCAGATCAAGATTGGATTCGTCTTGACCACTCACCTGAAATGATGCAAAACATCGTTTTCTATTTACTTTTTCAACCAACGATTGAGATCCCATCTATTTTTGTTTCAGTTTCTGATAGCCAACCTTGTGATTCTGAACCTGTAACATTCACAGCCAACGTAGGAACAACAAACGCTACTATTAGTTACCAATGGTTGGTAAATGGAAACCCTATATTAGGAGCTACAGAATCTGCTTATACTTCGGTTTTTAGTTCAGGAGATATGGTGAACTGTGAGATTACTTTTACATTAGGAAATACAAATGAAGTTGTACTTACACCTGAATTAGAAGTAGTTACTATTTCTCCAATATCAAACACTCCAACACTTAACATCACTACAACAAACAATACAATTTGTGCTAACGAAACAGTTACTGCACTTGCTACAGCTACAGCAATTGATGGTCTTACAAATTTAACTTACCAATGGACATTAAATAATCAAAATGTTCCAGGTGCAACTAGTACAACACTACAAATTAACACTTTGAATAATGGAGATATCATTACTTGTTTAATCGGGTATGATGATCCATGTGGAGGCACGACTCAAGTTGCTTCTAACGACCTCGTTTTTTCGGTTACTGCACTTGCCACTCCAACAATCTCTATTACTTCTGACTTTGCCAATATATGCGCCGGTGAAGCAGTTAATTTTACTGCAACTACAACAGGAGAAGGCAACAATCCAAATTACCAATGGATGGTAGATGGGGCAAACGTAGGAACAAACACTCCTTTTTTCAACACTTCAAATCTTACAGATGCCCAAGTAGTAACTTGTAAAGTTACTAGTAGCAATACTTGTGTATTAACACCAAATGCTACTTCTAATGACATCACTATTAACGTATCAACACCCGTTACTCCAGAAGTAACTATTCAAGCAGACCAAACTACTATTTGTGTAGGCGAGACGGTTTCGTTTACTGCTACAGGTATTGCTCTTGGTTCTAATCCACAGTTTGAATGGTTTGTAGATGGCGTAACAACAGGCTTAAACAACACTACATTTACACCTAACTTTCTTACCAATGGTCAAGCTGTAACTTGTCAAGTTACAACTGACGAAACCTGCGTAACTTCTAATGTTGCGATGAGTTCTGCTATTTCAGTCGAAGTTAATTCAAGCACTACACCAACACTTTCAATTACATCTGACGCTACTTCGACTTGCTTTGGTGGTTCAATAGCTTTCACAGCTACAGGTGAACACTTAGGCCAAAATCCTCAATACGATTGGCTAATCAATGGGACAACAACAGGAAACACTACAGCAACTTTTGTTGCTGACTTTACCAACGAACAAACAATTACTTGCATCGTCACCACTATGGATGATTGCGCGGGATTACAAACAGCTACTTCTAATGATATTGAAATTACTATCGGGACGCTACTCCTCGATGTGATGGAAGTTCAACCAGAAACCTGTGATAATCAAAATGGTGTGATCAGACTTCAAACAGGTGGTGGTGTGGGACCTTACACTTACAACTGGGACAACAACCAAACCAACACGAACGAACAAACAAACCTTTCCGCTGGCAACTACTCTGTTGTCGTAAGCGATGTGAATGGCTGCTCTGCTGAACTGGAAATCAACGTTCCTTTTATTACAGCTCCTGAATTCGCATCTGTAGAGGCAAACAACATGAGTTGCCAATCTGGAGGAAATGCAAGTGTTATCATGGATGATCCAACTGCTGCATATTTTTATGCTTGGAAAAATGCTGATAATGAGACTATTGCAAATTCACCTCAAGTTGATAACCTTGAAGAAGGGTTATATTTAATCGAAGTATCTAATGCTTTTGGATGTACTGTTACAGAAGAAATTTATATTCAATATCAAGCTCCTATCCAAGTAGATATTTTGGAGGAGACGACCATCGAATTGGGCAGCGAATATAAACTTCAAGTAATAACTAATTATCCAGATGCTACTTTTACTTGGAAAGCTGACGAGACACTATCATGCGAAGACTGTATGACTCCAACTATTAAACCAACTAGAACAACTACTTATTTTTTGACTGCAACTACAATTGACGGTTGCTCTGCTAGTGCTCACGTTACGATCCATGTAGCTTCACCACGCAACGTTTTTGTTCCAAATGCTTTTTCTCCAAATAACGATGGACAAAATGATCATTTCACAATCTATGGTGGAGATGATGTTGCTAAAGTTAAATCCTTTCAAATTTTTGACCGTTGGGGATCTGTTGTGTACGCCAACACAGATTTTCATGTGAACGATGAGAGTGAAGGGTGGAACGGGAATATTAAAAATAAAAAAACTTCAGAAGGTGTTTTTGTTTATTTTGCTGAAGTTGAATTTATTGATGGTCGTATTGAACTGTACAAAGGCGATGTGACGATTACTAGATAAAATTATTTTTTTTGTTATTTTTTTTAAAAAGGTTAAAATGTCGATACGATGTTTTAACCTTTTTTCTTTTGTTCTAAGCCATTTATTTTTTCTTTTTTTGAAAAAAAGAAAATCGAAAAAGTACCCGTTCATCGTCTGCTATCAAGTTAAGAGTCTGTCTATGGTAAAATAAAAAAACCCTGTCAAAATGAATTGACAGGGACAAAACAAAAAACAAACACTATGAACAAACACTTATCTTTAAAAATTCTCGAAAGAATTTTGTTATTTATTTCGAACCTCTTGGAGTGTATACTCCGTAAGGGATTGCATTATTTTTAATTTCTTTTTTTCATTCTTCGACTATTCACTACTTCACGTAGAAATATTAATAACACGTTAATTACATTTAATTTTTTCTGTGAATTAAATTTTTAGAAAACTAAAAAGGGGAATAATATCAAGTTTTTTACAAAAGTAAATTGTGAGAAAAAATTGATATTTTTGAAAATAAGACTTAAAAAATGAAGAGGGTAAAAGACTGATTATCAATATGTTGTGGGAGATTATGTTAGTTGCTGACTCTACTACCTATATTGCAAATTGGATGCCAAAAGTGTAATGTTTACAAAGGTTTTTTTAGAAAAAAAATCCCCTCGAAGCTTCGAGGGGACAAAACAAAAAACAAAAACTATGAACAAACACTCACCCTAAAAAAATTTAGGAAGATATATTTTAAAACGGCATTTCAAATTGTAGGTTGCAATAAAAATCAAAATGGTTTGAATTAAGTTTACTATGATTTGGAGTAGTATGAGGTTGTTGCAAATTATATCAAACAATTTCAAACTCTTCTAAACAATACCAAACAAAGTTTATTATTTCATCCATTTAGGCAGTTCATCGCCACTTTCACTTTTGAAAGTTACTTTGCCATTATCAGTTACTTCAAATGTCCAGGTATGTCTCTTTTTACATCCTGAGATACATCCATCAAATTTGATGATGTAATTGAATTCCCATCCATTGGTTAATTTCTTTACTTCGATATCATTTCCGTCTCCATTTGGCTCCATCATATCTACCAAAGTAATACTCTCGACCGTTGATAAATCTTTTGCTACTGGAGCAATATTTAAAGATTCTTCAGCACGTAGGTTAAATGAATTGTGTTCTTCATCCCACTCTACATGTCGATCTATTTTTAAGTTGAATTTTTCGCTGATCTGATTAATTTTCTCACTATCAGTTACGTCATCTCCTAATCGTAAAGGAGTCGCCCAAGGCGCATCTCTTTTGTATATCACCACCATTCTGTCTACAGTTGGAGTAGGGAAGGTGTGTAATTTATGTTGCTTAGTTACAAGTTTAGCTTCAGGTAAGCCGCTCTTATGAACAGCAACCAAGCCTTTATAAATTGATTCCACTAAATTTTTAGGTACTTCAGCTTCTAGTTGGTCAAAATCTTTATTACCAGCTAAATGACGAAGTGCTAATCGAGTAGCATCTTTTTTATATCGATTTTGCTGATGTTTAGAAAGATTGTTTGAAGAAGAAGTTTTAGGGTCAGATCCATTATTGTCATTACCAAACGCAAGTACTGGACTTTGAGAAGTCCAACTAATAAAGCAAATCATAACTACTAAAAGTAGTCTTTGCTTAATAGTTTTTACTTGTTGAATGTTGGTAGATTTCATTAAAATGAAGTTTAAGTATTTTGAATACATTACCTGATATGCAAAGCACATACCAATTAATAGGCAGTATTTTTAATTGGAAAGAAAACTGTGACTAGGAATTATTTTTCATTAAAATAAATCCTCATAGGAATAATGGTTAACGATTAACTGTGAATGATTAACTAATAGATAGTGAGTGCTATTGAGTTAACAGTTCATCGATATTTTAAAATGTTTGAAGCTCAACTAATTTTTGATAGGCACCTTGTTGTGTTAAAAGGAGGTCATGCTTTCCTCGTTCTATAATTTTTCCATCTTGCATCACAATAATTTCGTCGGCATGTTGGATCGTAGAAAGTCGGTGTGCAATGACAATTGAAGTTCGATTTTGCATCAACTTTGTCAATGATTCTTGTACGAGTTTTTCAGATTCTGAATCTAAAGCAGATGTCGCTTCGTCTAGAATTAAGATAGGAGGATTTTTTAGGACAGCTCTTGCGATAGTAATTCGTTGACGTTGGCCTCCGCTGAGTTTGTTGCCACGATCACCTATATTCGTTTGGTAACCATTTTCAGTTTGGAGAATAAAATCATGAGCGTTGGCAATTTTTGCAGCATCGATAACCTGTGCTTCGGTTACATTTTTTAAGCCAAAAACAATGTTATTATAAATCGTATCATTGAAGAGAATCGCTTCTTGAGAGACGATGCCCATCAAGTTCCGTAGGTCTTTTAATTTTAAATCTTTGATATTTTTACCATCAATAAAAACGCCTCCTTCGGATACCTCATAAAATCGAGGTAACAAATCAGCCAATGTACTTTTTCCTGCACCAGATGCTCCAACTAATGCAACGATTTTTCCTTTTGGAATTTTTAAATCGATATGCTGTAATACTTCTTTTTCATCTTTTTGGTAAAAAAAAGAAACACCTCGATATTCAATAGCATGGTTGAAATTTTTAAAAGGAAGTGGATCTTTTTTCTCTGTGATCGTTTCTTCTGCATCCAAAATATGGTCGACTCTATCTACAGCCGCAGCTCCTTTTTGAAAATTATAATATGCTTTGGAAAAAGATTTGGCAGGATCGATGACATAATAGAAGGCCATCAAAAAAGCAAAAAAACTGTCTGCTCCAATTGCTCCACTAAACACTTGTCTTGAACCATACCACAACAAAACAGCAACTACTGCAATGCCTAAAAATTCCGTCAATGGCGAAGATAAGTCTCGCCGCCAAAGCAAATGTGTTAGGGTTCTTTTGTAATCGTCATTCTCTTTTTTAAATTTTGCTTCTTGGTAGTTTTCAGCATTAAAACCTTTAATAATTCTCAAACCTGAAAGTCCTTCTTCTACAATGGACACTAAATTTCCTAATTTCTCCTGAACAGTTGAAGATTTCTTTTTTAAAGTTTTTCCGATACCTCCAATAATTAATGCTGTGAAAATAATCAAGACAAAAACAAACAAGGTCAAAGCAGGACTCAAATAAACCATCAATCCTAAACAACCAAACATGATTAAAGGCTCTCTAAAAAATGCTTCTAAGACATTGAGAATACTCCATTCAATTTCCATGACATCAGTAGTGATTCGCGACATTAAATCTCCTTTTTTTTCTTCTGAAAAATAGGAGAGTGGCAGCACCATCATTTTTGCAAACAACTCTTGACGTACATCTCTAACAATACCATTCCGTACAGGTGCCATAAAGAACAAAGACAAGTATCGAAATATATTTTTTAATAGAAAAAGTATAACAATAAAAATACAAATATAAGCGAGCGCGGTTTCTTTGCTCTCTGTATGCATCAAGTTACTAAACCAATATTTGGAATATTCAATCAGACTACCTGCTCCCCAAGACCATTCAGGTTTGTCTATCACAGGTGGCTCCATGTCAAATAAAATTTGTAAAAAAGGAATGATTGCAGGAATACTCACTATCGTAAATAATGCCATCAGCACATTACAAATGATATTGAGAATTACATTTCGTCGGTAAGGTTGGAGGTAGCGGAGAAGTTTGCGAAGCATTTTTTATAACGGTTAACGATTAATGATTAGCTGTGGATGATTAACCAATAATTGTGAGCACATACAAAGGAGTTAATCATTCACAGTTAATTATTAATCGTTAAAAAAATTATTTTCCAATTTTGCTATAAAGATTGGCGTTGGAGGCGTCGATTTTTACCATAGCACGGAAGAAATCAGTTTTTTGAGTTTTATCTCCTTCTTTTAAAATTTCGATAAGCTCACTTCTTTTACTATTTGCAAACATTTGGAGGATCATAGAATTAGGATAATTTCTATTGACCTGTTCGATAGTTTTAATACTAGACATTATTGTCGCTCGACTATTGATTGGATTATCTACCATTGTGTCTAAGCCTTCTCTATGATATTTAAATAATGCCACTCGAAAATCACGAATTCTAGGGCTTAATAAATTTTCAGTAATCCAATATCTATTTCTATTACCATCTAATTGTCTCCAGCCTTGATAAGTACCTGTAAGGTTTTGAGGAATACTTGATAAGACTTCTTGAGCAGCTTGAAAATATTGGTCACCTCCAAGTGGAGAAAAACTATCATAGTCCATTCCTAAAACTATATTAGCATAGAATCCTAAAATAGAACTTAAATTATCTTGGAATAAATTTTTACTAAAAACAATAGGTTGGAATGGTTCGTAGTTGAATACGACATCTTTATCAACATGATTAAGCAATGGAGTTTCTTCACTACTTCCAAAAATAGGTCGAGTAGACTGGATGGCTAAATCCGCTCTAAAAGTTGTTTGTGAAATCTCTTCGGTAATTGTTAGTTGAATTTTACATTTGATTCGTTCTTCTGGTTCGTACACATCTTCCGTCCATTTTCGATTATTCAAAAACTCTTGAATAGACGTTTCCATATTGCTAAATACCTTTGGGTCAACATTTTGGATTTTAGGGGTATTTACCGTTACGTCAAATAATAATTCTTGAGCAAAAGAAGATTGGCTCAAAAAAAATGTAAAAGCTAAAAAGAGTATTTTTTTCATCATAAAAATTTTTAAAAACTTTTTCTCCGAAGCTGGAGTTTCGGAGTACATTTATTTTATCATATCAATAATCTCATTCACTATATCCACGGCCACTTGTCTCTTAGATTTTAACTCAAATTCTTTAATCTTATTGTCCTTACGCACAATTGTAATTTTATTAGTATCGACTGCAAATCCTGCACCTTTGTCTCTAAGCGAATTTAAAACAATAAAATCGAAATTTTTTCTTTCTAATTTACCTTTTGCATTATCTAGTTCATCATTGGTCTCCAATGCAAACCCGATGAGCAATTGTTTCTTTTTTTTCTTTTTTCCTAAAGTGGCAGCTATATCAGTTGTCCTTTCCAATTCAATGGTTAGATTTCCTCCTTTCTTTTTGATTTTTTTATCAGAGACTGTGATCGGTCGATAATCGGCTACAGCAGCAGCAAGGACTGAAATATCACTTTTGGGAAAATGAGTTTTAGATGCTTCAAACATAGATTGAGCATTGGTAACTCTAATCGTTTCTATATTTGGATGTTCTATTTTTAAACTAGATGGTCCTAATACTAATTTGACTTTAGCTCCTCTTTCTGCCAATTCTTCTGCAATAGCAACCCCCATTTTTCCAGTAGAACGATTTCCTATAAATCGGACAGGGTCGATTGCTTCATAGGTAGGGCCAGCGGTTATGAGTGCATTTTTTCCCAAAAGATCTTCCTCCTTTTTTAAAAAATCACTCAATATTTTTACCATATCTTTAGGCTCAGCCATTCGACCATTTCCTACAAGACCACTTGCCAATTCACCATGTGCTACATCTATTAAATGATTTCCGTAGGATTGTAATTTTTGTACGTTGGAAATAGTGGAAGGATGCTGCCACATATCCAAGTCCATTGCTGGAGCAAAAAATACAGGACATCGAGCAGAGAGATAAGTGGCTACAATTACATTATCAGCTATTCCATTGGCCATTTTTGCCAAAGTGGTAGCAGTAGCAGGAGCAACAATCATTGCGTCCGCCCATAATCCCATTTCAACATGATTATTCCAACTTTCTTCGGAACTGACTTTGGTATGAACTTTATTTTTGGAAAGTGTAGAAAGTGTAAGTGGAGTGATAAACTGAGTAGCAGCTTCGGTCATCAAAATCTGAACTTCGGCACCTGCTTTTATTAAGAGTCGAGTTAGAAAGGCAGCTTTGTAAGCTGCAATGCTTCCTGAGACACCTAAGATGATTTTTTTACCAATCATTTTTCTTAACGTTTAATGATTAACTATTAATGATGAACATATAACGGTGAATGGCTAAAAATATAACCACTCACCGTTATTTAGTTTATCGTTAACCATTAATCGTTAACAGTTATTTAGAATCGGCTATCGTTGTCTTTGTAACGATGAGAAATTTCATCATTCGCAAATTCATCTGCAGCAATTAGCACAGGATTAGGCAATCGCTCATAAAACTTAGAGATTTCGATTTGCTCTTTGTTTTCATGAATTTCTTCGATTGTATCAGAATTAACTGCAAATTCTTCTAATTTGGTAGTTAACTCTTGTTTTAAATCTACAGAAACTTGAGTAGCTCTTTTACTAATAATAGCTAATGCTTCGTATACATTATCAGCAGGCCCAATAAAATCTTTTATTGATCGTGCTTGAATATTAGCTTCAAGACCTTGAACTTTGGATTTGATATCTGTCATTTTCTAATTGTTTTAACTTTTTATTGGAGGTTTTGGAAATAGAATCCGCCTCTTTTCGATATTTACTTGCAGGATATTTATTTACAAATTTTTTATAGAAATCAAGCGTATTCTGATACCGCTCTATTTGTTTACCTATAACACTATTTTCAGCTAAGAGGAAGTTTCCTTTCATTACCAAAAACCGTACACGTTCTGCATCAGGAGTTTCTGGAAAATCTCTAAGTAAGTTTTCAAACGATTGAGTAGCAGCTTGATATTGTCTTAGATTATAATAGAGTTCCCCTTCGGCAAATGCTTTTTGTTCTAACTTTCTACGCATAATGTCAATCAATTTGTTGCATTCTGCGACTCTTTCACTAGTTGGGTACGTATTCACAAAAAGTTGAAACTGATCAATTGCTTTTGATGAATAGGTTTGATCTAGTCGATAACTAGGTGAAAGTTGATAATTGGAGTAAGCCATCATAAAATCTGCCTCTTCTCTAAACGGACTATTTGGAAAAGTGGTCGAGAAATTACTGAAATAATATGATGCTAATACATATCTTCTCAGATGATAGTGAGTGTAGGAATAATAGAAGTATACTTTTTCAGCTTCTACTTTTCCTCTCAAACTATTGATAATCAGTTCAAATAGACTTTGAGCTTTACCATATTCCTCTGCTTCGTAGTATTCAAAGGCTTTTTTATAGATGAGATCTACGTCTCCAGATGATCTTAACTTCTCAAAATCACTTTTGCAGGAGGTTAAAAAAAGAAAACCAACTGCCAACAAAACGGAAGATATTAACTTTATTTTCATAAGTGCGCAAAATTACGATTTTTATTGAATAATATAAAAGATTTATTTCCCTATTAAACGCAAAAAAAGCACACACTCGTTGGTAATTTTCGTAAAAAAAGTATTATTTTCGATAAGAGAAAAATACTTAAGTGTTTTTCCTTACCCAAATAATGATATTGAACCTACTTTATTTCAAAGTTTTTTGAATTGAAAAAAGAAAGAAGAATCCAAAATTAATCTATTCCAATCACTTATTCTTTCCCAGAAACTGCAATACTGATGGATTGTTTCCGCTATTTTTTCAAATATGAAATAAGTCATTCTTATTCTCATATATCAATTATTTCAAATAACTAGATTTTTATTTTTTAATATTTCTAAAGAGCCTTGCTCTAAAGAGGTGTTATACAATCATACATACTTGTTAAATTTAAAATTAAATATCATGGGATTAAACAAATCAGGAAGGATTTTTTTGATTGCAGGGTTGCTAATTTTTATTAGCGGCTATTTTTTCCACATTAAAGAGATTGGGGATATTATGGGTGGACTTTTTATGATCTGTGGAGGATCATTAATTATTGCTTCTTTTGTGGAATTTATATCAAGATGGTTCAATCTAAAATTCTAACAACACTTACTTACAATGTAAAAGCCCTGCTTTGATTTCAAAACAGGGCTTTTAATTCGTATTAAAAAAATGGTATGATTAGAATCCACCATTCTTTTTTATCATATCTTCCATTGACATTTCTTCATATCCAGTTGTATCCAACTTGAAAGTAGAATTCTCAATAGATTTTTTGATTTCTGTAGCTGCTAGAGTTATTTTACCATTATTTGTTCCATCATTAAATTTGATAGAAAACTCTAATGGAAACTCAGTCAATTTAAGATCTGCTCCCATTTGCTCTTTATAGCTTTGAAGCATTGCAGCAGGGTATTTAATATCTTTAGTAACGTAAGCAGTAATACTAAAATCTACTTTTTCCATCTCTTTAAGATCTTTTTCATCTTTAGGTTTGATGTTAAAAACTGCTTTGTGGCATTTGTGTCCAAGAATCTCTTTAGTATCATTTCGATCGTGAGTGATATCAAGATCAAAAGGCATATCTTCTAATGTTTTACCCTTGTTTTCTTCTTTTGCTTTAGCAGCGTCTTCAGCACTAATGTTTGTCATGGATTTTTGACCCATCATATCCATTAGCATTGTAGTAGCATTAGTCTTATTATCAAGTAATACACGTACTTTCATCATTCCACTCATCATGTCCATAGTCATTAATGACTTAGCATCATTAAAGTCTAATTTCATAGTAGAAGATTTGAACATAGGAAGCATGCTAGCTGCCTGAGGATCACTTGACTCTAACTCTGTAATTCCGATAGTAACTGAACCTTCTCTTAGTTCCTTTTGAGCAGAAATATTAGTGGTTCCAGCGACCAAGAATACAAGTAGTAAGAGTGCATGAAGTCTTTTCATTGTTGACATTTTTATAATTAAAAAAATTGTTGATTTCGGTGTGATAAAATTATTTTCGTTACCAATAACGAATTTTTATTTCATTATTATATACAATACAAAGATACGTTCATTTTGATTGTAAAAATTTAAGTTGAACCCATTTTTGTATATAAAATTTAATCGTTTATCTATTTATTAGACGATGATTTTAGTGAAAGGTAATTAAATTATGAGGGAGAAATTCTTATGGAAAAGTTAAATAGTTTTAGAGTATTTAACTTTTTAAATCTGATATTTTTAATAATCAAGAACTTAGCCATTTCAAATTTTTAAGAATAAAATTACTCTTGAATGGTTATCGTTTTACTTGCGACAGCCATTGCAACACCTTGTTTGTCAAATTCTTTTTTGATGCTTTCCATTAAGTCACAACTAATTTCAAAAGCTTCAGATGCATTTTTTGTCCAAGTATAAGCTCTGATTATTATAGAAGTAAATTAAACTTTAGGATTTTATAGATGTAATTGATTATCAAAGAGTTAGGTCGATTGTCAAAAATGTTGCCATTAGCAACTTTCAGAAAAAAAGCGGTCATTGTGATTGCTGTAGGTAAACCACTACCATAGCAGCGCAACTTCTATCACAAAATTTATCACAATGAACCACATACCAACAAAGTTAACAGAAAAAGATTTTGAACAATACATATTGCCATTTTTAACCAAAGCCAAACGAGGTTTTGTTAGTTCGATCCCCTTGTATTTGATTTTCAATGGGATCCTGTATAAACTATATACAGGATGTCAATGGAAATCATTACCGACAAAAAACTTCAAGGATGAAGAAAAAGATATTGAATTGAGTTATCAAGCCTTTTACTACCATTTTCGAAAATGGTCGGTAGACGATAGCTTTCAATATGTGTTTAAAGCATCAATTGTAGCGATCATGTTTCACTTGAATGTTTCAGAAATCAATTTGGACGGGACGCATACTATTGCTAAAAAAGGAGGAGAAGAAGTAGCTTATCAAGGTCGTAAAAAAGCTAAGACCAGTAACATTTTACCTGTAACAGACAAGGTGGGCAATATTCTTGGTTTTCTACCTTTGACGGCAGGAAATCACAATGATGCTTACCAGTTAAAGAATAGATTGTCTAATTTTTTTCAAGAACTCCGTTACTTTAAATGGCTTTCTATCGAAGGAGCATTCTTTAATGCTGATAGTGCTTTTAATTCCAAGGCGGCTCGCAAAGTAGTATTCAATTTTGGACTTATTCCAAATATGCCTCAAAATAAGAGGAACAGGAAAAAAGTAAAAAGAGGCCGTAAAGTGCTGTTCAACAAAAAGGTATATGATAATAGATATACCAATGAACGTACCCATGCTTGGGTAGATAAATTCAAAGGTGTATTGATTAGATTTGATAGAAAAGCTAGCCATTGGCTGGCTTCAAATTTCATCGCCTTTGCAATGGTTAATCTGAGAAATGTAATCTAATTGTTACATTTTTCTGCCAAAGTGGTATGGCATTATATTTGACTTTCGGCATTCTTCTTTGGTATTAGGGCAATTGCACAGAAATCAAAAGTTTAATTTACTTCATACCAAAATCAGTAAATCCAACTACTCGAATTGGTACTTTTGGTTTTCCCATTTTAATATCTTCGGATTTTCGGTTATCAATAAACAATGGATGTTTTTCAACTTCTTTTTCAATGATAGATTTCACTAAATCAATATCAGAATCCATGGCCACATTAAATTCTGTTTTTCTAACAATTTTATCCTCAACGAAATCAAAATTGACAATAATCTCATCACTTATTACGGTATTAGGAATAATAATTCTTCTATTCTCAAAATCACGAATGACCGTATGACGAAGGGTGATATCTTCAACTATTCCTTGCATGGTATCTCTCAAAAAAAGTCTATCATTAACTCGAAAGGGTTTGAAAATAACAATGAATAATCCACTAATAATATTACTCAAAGCATGCTGTGATGCAAAACCTGCTGCGACGGCTAAAATACCTGCACCTGCTAGTAGTGATTTTGCAATTTGACGCATTTGAGGAATCTCATAAATAGCCCAACTGATACCTATTATATAGATTAAGGCAGTCATGACATGTCCAACAAATTTATAATTAGTTGGATCATTTTGCATGATCCCCGAAGAATTTTGAATAAACTTTTGGTAAAATTTTCGAAAAATGATGGCAACAATTATAGTTGCTACAAGGATAATTATTGGAGTAGAAACCTGTTGTGCGTAGTTCCAAATATTTTCATTCATTTGTTAAATGGTTTTAAATATCTTCAAATGGTTTAGAATAGTTTTAAATGGTTCTCCGTTCAATTCAAATCATTCCAATTCAAAAAAATTAAATCTTACCTTTTTAATTTCCATCGCTTATGTGACCATAGCCAATCATAAGGTTTTGCTATAATTTGTTGTTCAAGTTTACGCATATATTTTTCAGTTATTTCTCCATCAGAAGTATTACGTGAATCTTCTGTTATTACATCTAGACGAACTTCATAGTAGCCTCTTTTAACTCGATTGATTGCCATATTGATAGCAGGGTAATTCATTGTTCGAGCCATTCGATCACCTCCCCAAAGACAAGCGGTATCTTGATTTAAAAAATTAATCCATTGTGCTTTTTTACCAGCATTTCGAGGAGGGCTTTGATCAGCTATGTACACAAAGAGTGCTGGACGTTTGTCCCAATTTGCAATAATAGGACTTGCGATATCAGGATATAAAACCATAACATTTTCATGGGTTCTATATTTTTGTACATATGCATCTAGGTATTTATTTTTAATCCTTGCAACAACGCCTACTGTAATACATTTGAGTTGCAAACTAATTGCTTGGACTGCCCATTCCCAATTCCCATAATGGCTAGCCATACCCACAATATTTTGACCTTTGTCATAAAAATGATCTGCTACTTCTGGATTAATAAACTTATATCGCTTCATCACTTCGGCGTCACTCAAAGACATTCCTTTAATTCCTTCTAGTAAAATATCGCAAAGGTTTCGATATGATTTTTCGATGAGAGTATTAATCTCGGACTCGCTTTTTTCAGGAAATGCATTTTGCAAATTTTCTTTAACTACTTTATACCGATACTTGATTACATTTAAAAACAAAAACCTTAATCCATCGGACAAACGATAAAGCATTCCAAATGGCATTATTGAAAATAGGAAAACCATAACTCGAAAGAATATATAAGAAATCAGTTGCATCTCATTTTTTTTACAAAAGTAATGAACTTATATGCTAAGATGTATATGTTTCGAATATTTTGGATTTGTAGTTTTGTAGAAAATTTAAAACTAAAAAATGGGGTAGGATATATACCTTAATACATAAGTTAATTAGTAACGCTTATCGTTCAGAATTAAGCCTATTTTATATTACATTAGCAAAAATTATATAAAAACGAAAAACTATGTTTTCAAGAAGAAAATTTTTGGCCAAATCAACTTTGGGTTCTATGGCCTTAGCGTTGAATAGTTCTTGTGAAGGAAAAGAAAGAACAGAAATTACTGATAGTGTTGAGTTCAAACCAACTGTAATAGCCACTTGGGCTCCCAATAAAAAGGCAACTGAAGTTGCATGGGGAATTATTGAGAAAGGAGGAAAAGCGATTGATGCTGTAGAGCAAGGAGTTCAAGTGCCCGAAGGAGATCCCAAAGATCAATCAGTAGGGTATGGTGGTCGCCCTGACCGAGATGGCAATGTTACTTTGGATGCATGTATTATGGATGAAAAAGGTAACTGTGGTTCTGTTTGTTATTTACAACATATTAAACACCCGATTGCAGTCGCTAGAAAAGTGATGGATGAAACTCCGCATGTAATTTTAGCAGGGGAGGGAGCACTTCAATTTGCACTTTCGAAAGGATTTAAAAAAGAAAACTTGTTGACAGAAGAATCAAAAAAAGAGTGGAAGGAGTGGATGAAAGAGAAGAAATATCAGCCGATTATCAATATCGAAAATCATGATACTATAGGAATGCTTGCACTAGATAAGAATGGAGATATATCAGGTGCATGTACAACTAGTGGATTAGCATTTAAGATGCAAGGAAGAGTAGGGGATTCTCCAATTATTGGAGCGGGCTTATTTATTGATAATGAAGTAGGTGGGGCTACTGCAACAGGAATGGGAGAAGCAGTCTTAAAAACTTTGGGATCTTTTTTGGTGGTAGAATTAATGCGTCAAGGCCGTTCTCCTCAAGAAGCTTGTGAAGAAGCGGTGATGAGAATTGTAAAAAAACAGAAATATCAAGATTTTCAAATAGGGTATTTAGCTATGAATAAAAAAGGAGAAGTGGGGTCTTATTGTATTCATGCTGGATTTAATTATGCCCAACATCAAAATGGAAAAGGGAGAATTATCAAGTCAAAATCATATTTAAAAAGCGATGAAAAGTGAATACTTTTCGATTTTATAAATATTAACTTTTAATATTGGATATGTAGATGTTTTATTTATCTTTATGGCATTCAAGCAGTTATAAAACATATTAGAATTAAATTGTTTTTATTTAAATAAGTAATTCGAATTATTATTTCAATTATTAAAAAATGAAATTTCTTGCTTGATGTGATACTCCATTAACCGATAATTTAGTAATGAAAAATATTTGATTTAAAACATTACTAATGGGAAAATCAATTGAAAATCGTTGTTCCCCCAAGAAGATTTTTTCTTCTTAACGACTCATAAGACCTTTCGTTTGTCTTACTTCCCAGCTAAATAAAATACTAAGAGAGAACTTAATTCTAAATTTTACAAAACAATTTGCAACCTATCTCTAGTTAAGTAACCTTTTTTGTAGGAAATGGTATACTGGCATTGGTTTTGTATTAAAAATAAAGAATATTTATAATTTATTTTTTCTTATAATAAAAAAAGAAATACTCAGGATAGAATAGGTGTTCTATTTATTATTTGAAATCCTAGAAACAGAAGATAAGATCATTTTTTTTTAAAATTAGGTCTTATAAAAAAATTCATATGAGTACAGTTCGAGTAATTATAGCCGATGATCATCAATTATTTATAGAAGGTATCAAAACCATTCTAAAAAGGACAGATACATTTAATTTTGAAATAATAGGAGAAGCCCACTCTGGCAAAGATTTGAAAGAATTGCTAAAAGAGGAGGTTCCTGATTTGTTATTATTGGATTTGAATATGCCTGAGATTGATGGCCTTAGAATGTTATCGATCGTTAAGAAAAGCTATAAAAACATAAAGGTTTTAGCCTTGACGATGTATGATGATGTGAAATTAGTAAGAACAGCTTTTACTGAAAATGTGGATGGATATATTTTAAAAAGTACTGGGAAGTTAGAGTTATTAGAAGCTATTGATGAAATATTGGATGGAGGAAGGTTTTTTGGAGAAGGTGTTCGAATTCATATTCCATCAGGTGAAGGAGGAGAAATAGTACCTAGTAAATTTGATGATAAATTTATCAAAAAATATAATCTTACAAAGCGTGAGATCGAAATTCTAAAGTTGATTACTCAAGCAATGTCTAACAAAGAAATTGCAAAAAAACTTTTTATCAGCGATCAAACTGTAAGTGTTCATAGAAAAAATATTATGCGGAAATTACAAGTCAGTAATACTGCTGCATTGATTAAAATGGCTTATGATAATTCGTTGGTGTAAGTCGAAATATTTTAAATAAAAAAAGGAGTCTTGATTGTTTCAAGGCTCCTTTTTTTATTTGGAAAAATAAGACTTACAAATTCATAAACTTCAAGATGTCATCATACAATCCTGAATCATTTGCAAACAACGCATAATTTTTAGCAGTATTAAACCATTCTTTAGTAGTAGCTCTATGTTGCTTAATTCCGCCTTCCAAATCCTTGGTAGACAATGGAGTAGGAATTCCACTTTTCATTGCTTCTGCTAATTTTGATTCAATTGCAATATCAATTACAGCTTCCAAGTCTGCACCTGAAAAATCTTTTGCTCTTTTTGCAATACGTTGATAGTCAATTGTTTCTGTAGGTTTCTCTTTTAGTTTTATTTCTAAAATAGCTTCCTTAGCTGCATCATCTGGTGGTGGGACAAAAATAATTCTATCAAATCTTCCTGGCCTTCTAAAAGCAGGATCAAGATGCCAAGGTGTATTTGTTGCAGCCAAAATTAAAACGCCATCATTATCATATTGTACGCCGTCCATCTCTGCTAAAAATTGATTGATGACATGCTTGCCAGCACTTGCTCGCATATCAGAACGATTAGCTCCAAGAGCATCTACTTCGTCAAAAAATAAAACACATGGTTTTAATCTTCTTGCTTTTTCAAAAATAGCATGAAGATTACGTTCACTCTGCCCAATATACATATCTAAAATATCGCTGATTCCTACAGAGATAAAATTTGCATTGATTTGTCCAGCCGTAGCTCTTGCCAAATGTGTTTTTCCACAACCTGGAGGACCATACATTAAAATACCTCCGCCGATCTTTTTACCATAAGCTTTATAAATTTCAGGATGTTCCAATGGGTGGATAATCTTCATTCGAATTTCTTCTTTTAATTTATCCATACCACCTACATCTTCGAAAGAAATTTTAGGACGTTCGATATCAATATAACTATCTTCATCATCATCCCGATCCTCATCAGGCCCACCAAGTTTTATTTTCTCAGGTTCAGGAATAGCGCCCTCTTGGACTTTCATATTGATTTCAGATTCAAGGAAAGTATCTTTTAAACTAGCGTCAATAATAGTTGCTTTTTCGTAAGCATCTTTTGCTCCTTCAGCATCATTTGTTTTGAGTAATAGTTTTGCAAAAATTAAATATGCCTGAGCAGGAGGTCTTTCTAATCCAATTAACTCTTCCACCAAAACTAATCCTGTTGACGTTTTTCCTAATTCATAAAAGGTTTGAGCTAAAGCAATTTTTATTTGAAGGTCATGAGGTGCTAATCGTAAAGCATCTTTAATTTCAATTTCGGCTTCTTCCCATCGTTCACTTTTCATCAATGCATTAGCCAATAGTTTTCTTAAAGGAACACTATCAGGTGCAGCTTTGATGGCGTCTCTTAAACTTTTTATTTCGTCAAAATTCATATTTGATATTTTTTGATTTTAATTGTTGGTGCTACAGGTTTTGACTGACTTTATTGATGACTCGTCACAGGTTTTATTTAACCCAATCAGCCTTTCTGAAAATAGAAAGCAAAATTGGACAAAAAAGTTTTTAATATCAAAACTAGATGAAAGTATTATTTTGAAAATTATGTATTTTTAGCATTGAGAAACATACTTTTTTTACAATAAACAAACTCATACTATGAAAAACCTAGCATCTAGCGAGGCTTATCACAAGTTCTTTGTGGAAGTCAAGCAAAAAATTCAACAAGCTCAAGTCAAGGCAACGGTTACAGTCAATCAACAATTATTAGTATTGTATTGGGAGATTGGTACAGAGATTATTCAAAGACAAAAGGAATCTGAATGGGGAGATAAAATTTTAAATCAACTTTCCAATGATTTGAAAAAAACATTTCCCGATATGAAAGGATTTTCTATAAGGAATCTAAAATATATGAGGCGATTTGCTAGAGCTTATCCCAGTTTTGAAATTGGGCAACGGCCTGTTGCCCAAATTAGTTGGTCCCATAATATTTTACTTTTACAAAAATGCCCTGATGAAAAAGAACGTCTTTTTTATGCTCAAAAAGCACTTCAAAATGGATGGTCAAGAAATATTATGGTACATCAAATTGACCTACAACTTTATCATCGACAAGGAAAAGCTATTTCAAATTTTGAAACAACATTGCCTGCGCCGCAATCCGATATGGCGCAACAGATTTTAAAAGACCCTTACATTCTTGATTTTTTAGATTTAAGGGAAGATGTGGTAGAACGAGAATTAGAAGATGCAATAATGAACCATATCATGAAATTTCTTTTAGAACTAGGAGTAGGATTCGCTTTTGTTGGGAGACAATATCGAGTAGTCGCTGATGATGAAGATTATGCGATTGATTTGCTTTTTTATCATTTACATTTAAGATGCTATGTAGTAATTGATTTGAAGATGAACGATTTTAAACCTGAATATGCAGGTAAAATGAATTTTTATCTCTCCGCAGTTGATGACCAAGTTAAGCAAACATGGGATAATCCATCGATTGGAATGATTCTTTGCCGAGGAAGAAAAAAAGTCAAAGTAGAATATGCATTGAAAGGCATTAATAAACCCATTGGTATTTCTGAATATCAATTGACAGATTTGATTCCTAAAGATTTAAAATCAAAATTACCTTCTATTGAAGATTTGGAAAAAGAATTGATGGAGGTGAAAATGGAGGAAGAGTAATATTTTTTTTACAAAAAATTAAATCCGAACTTATTCCGTCATCGAAAAGTAAAACCTAATTTTTCTCAAAACTTTTCCTCATTCTATTCCTTTTAATATTTGTAAAAAATCACCTCAAAACCGTAGCTTTACAGTTACAAATACAAACATTATTTTATAATCAGATATAATTAAGAATCGGAGATGTTTAACCTTGCCCACTATGACAAATTTGTCAATCGCCACATCGGAGTAAATGATGCTGACAAAAAAGCAATGCTTCAAAAAATTGGCGCAAAATCCCTCAACCAATTAATTAAAGAAACAGTACCTGCCTCTATTCGCATGAAAGGTGAATTAAATGTTCCCAATGCGATGACAGAATATGAATACTTGCAAGACTTGAAGCAAACAGCTGCAATGAATAAAGTATTTAAAAACTATATAGGCTTAGGATATTATGGTACGATTACGCCTTCTGCGATTTTGAGAAATGTATTTCAAAATCCAGGATGGTACACACAGTACACACCTTACCAAGCAGAGATTGCTCAAGGTCGATTGGAAGCATTATTGAATTTCCAAACAATGGTAAGTGATTTGACAGCATTGCCAATTGCCAATGCATCACTACTTGACGAAGGTACTGCAGCAGCAGAGGCGATGACTATGTTTTTTGCTCAAAAAAATAAAAGGGTAAAAAATGATGCAGATTTAGCAAATGTATTCTTTGTAGATGAAAAAGTTTACGATCAAACTTATGATATCCTTATCACTCGTGCTGAACCATTAAATATAAAAGTGGTCAAAGGCGATTGGAAGTCTTATAAATTTACGGATAAAACATTTGGAGTACTTTTACAGTATCCTGCTAAGGATGGTTCGGTTGAAGATTATCGAGCATTTGCAGCAGAAGCAAATGAGAAAAATGTTTTTGTAACAGTAGCAGCTGATATTTTAAGTCTAGCATTATTGAAGCCACCAGGAGAATGGGGAGCCGATGCAGTAGTTGGAAATACACAACGTCTTGGAGTTCCAATGGGATATGGTGGGCCACACGCTGCATATTTTGCAACTAAAGAAAAGTACAAAAGACAAATTCCAGGTCGGATAATTGGAGTTTCAGTTGATGCTCAAAATAACCCTGCATTACGAATGGCTTTGCAAACAAGAGAGCAACACATTCGAAGAGAAAAGGCAACTTCCAATATTTGTACAGCTCAAGCACTCTTGGCAATTATGGCAAGTATGTATGCTGTGTATCATGGACCAAATGGTATTCGTCAAATTGCTGCACGGATTCATACGATGGCAGAAGTACTTGAAGATAATCTGCAAGCATTTGGTTATAAATTAGTGAATCAGCACTACTTCGATACTTTAAGTTTTGAAGCCAATAAAAAGCAACAAGCAAGTATCAAAAAAATTGCAATAGCGGAAGGTGTTAATTTTAATTATACAAAAGACACCGTTCAAATTGCAATTGATGAAACAGTTAGTTTTGACGATGTGGATCAGATTGTGAGAATTTTTGCAAAAGCGAAAAGAAAGAAAGTCAAAGCGGTAATTGTTCAACCTCGTGATTTTAATTTTCCAACAAAACTCTTACGGGACACAGCATATTTGACTCACCCAGTATTTAATCAATATCATACAGAGTCAGAAATGATGCGTTATATTAAACGTTTGGAAAATCGAGATTTGTCACTAATGCACTCGATGATTTCTTTGGGGAGTTGTACGATGAAGTTAAATGCTGCCACAGAATTGATTCCAGTAAGTTGGGAAGAGTTTGCAAATATTCATCCATTTGCTCCTCTAAATCAAACTAAAGGTTACCAAAAAATCTTTACAGAATTGGAAGCATGGTTAAGCGAAATTACAGGTTTTGCAGCGTGTTCATTACAACCAAATTCAGGTGCGCAAGGTGAATACGCAGGCCTGTTGACAATCAAAGCTTACCACGAAGCGAATGGCAATCACCATAGAAATATTGCATTGATTCCTTCTTCTGCACATGGAACCAATCCTGCAAGTGCGGTGATGACTGGTATGAAAGTAGTCGTAGTAGCTTGCGATGAAAGAGGTAATATTGATCTAACAGATTTAAAAGCAAAAGCAAAAGAACATAAAGATAACTTGGCAGCATTGATGGTAACTTATCCAAGTACCCATGGAGTGTTTGAAGCGAAGATCAAAGAGATTTGTAGAACAATTCATAAGTACGGCGGAAAAGTTTATATGGATGGTGCAAATATGAATGCGCAAGTTGGATTGACAAGCCCAGGGTTAATTAATGCAGATGTCTGTCATTTAAATTTACATAAAACATTTGCAATTCCTCACGGTGGAGGAGGCCCTGGAATGGGACCTATCTGTGTAAATGAAAGTTTAGCTCCATTTTTACCAAAACATAAATTAGTAAAAACAGGCGGTAAAAAAGGAATTCATGCAGTATCTGCTGCTCCTTGGGGAAGCGCAAGTATATTGTTAATTTCTTATGGTTACATCAAAATGTTGGGTAAGGACGGCTTAACAGATGCTACAAAATATGCGATTCTAAATGCCAATTATATCAAAGCTCTTTTGGAAAATGAATACGATGTATTGTACACAGGGGATAAAGGTAGAGCAGCGCATGAGTTAATTTTAGATTTGAGACCATACAAGGAATTTGCTTCTGCTGAAGATGTAGCGAAGCGATTAATTGATTATGGATTCCATGCACCTACGCTTTCTTTTCCTGTAGCTGGAACGATAATGATAGAACCAACAGAGAGTGAAAGTAAAGCAGAGTTAGATCGGTTTTGTGATGCGATGTTAGCGATCAAAAATGAAATCAACGAAGTTGCAGCAGGTAAATATGAACATGAAAATAATGTGTTACATAATGCGCCACATACTGCAAAAGTGATTACTGCCGATGAATGGAATTTGCCATACTCTCGTCAGAAAGCAGCTTATCCTTTACCTTATTTGCATGAAGGGTATAAGTTTTGGCCAGCAGTTGCAAGAGTGAATAATGCGGCAGGTGATCGAAATCTAATTTGTACTTGTCCTCCAATTGAAAGTTATATGGAGTCGAATGAAGTGAGTAAGGATAAGAAAAAAGAAGCAAACCTAAGTCATTGATATTCAATGCGTTAATATAAAAACCTGCCTGATGATTTTCATTGAGCAGGTTTTTTTAAACCACAAAAGGAATACAAAAATTAGGTCTTGTTTTTTATTGTAATTCTTTTATGTTTTTTTGTGGTTCAAAAAATAAAACCAAAATAATATGATCGTCGTAACAGGAGCAGCAGGATTTATCGGAAGTTGTTTAGTAGGAAAATTAAATGAAGAAGGGCATGATAAAAATGTCTTTGTTGTGGATGATTTTTATAAATCGAAAAAAGATCCAAATCTTAATAAAAAATGGATTCGGGATTGGATTCATCGGGATTTGTTTTTGGATTGGTTTGGTGGAAATCAACAAGCTGTAAAATTTGTTTTTCACCTTGGTGCACGAACAGATACCGCAGAGAAAAGTAAGAAGATTTTTAATGAATTGAATTTAAATTATTCAAAGAGGATTTGGGAAATCTGTACTGAAAAACAAATTCCTTTAGTTTATGCTTCGAGTGCAGCCACTTATGGCGGAGGCGAACATGGTTATAATGATACGCATAGTGTTGTTTCAAAATTAAAACCATTAAATGCTTACGGTGATTCTAAAAATGATTTTGATCTGTGGGTTTTAAAACAAAAAAAGACACCTCCATTTTGGGCAGGTATGAAATTCTTTAATGTTTATGGCCCAAATGAATACCACAAAAAAAGAATGGCTTCTGTCATTTTTCATACGGTTAAGCAAATTCAAGAAACGGGGAAAATGAATCTTTTTAAATCTCATAAAAAGGGAATTAAAGATGGCCATCAACAACGAGATTTTATTTATGTAAAAGACGTGTTAGATATTTTATATTTTTTTTACAAAAAACAAAGCAAGAACGGATTGTATAATGTAGGGACTGGTCAAGCACGAACTTTTTTAGATTTAGCTAAGGCGACTTTTCATGCGATGGACTTGGAACCTAATATTGGTTTTATTGATACTCCAAAAGCTTTTCGAAAAAACTACCAATATTTTACAGAAGCGAATGTAAAAAAATTAAGAGTGGCTGGTTATAAAAAGAAATTTTATTCTTTGGAAGATGGTGTGGAGGATTATGTGAAGAATTACTTAAAGTCAAAAAAGATATTTTAGGAAACGGTTAACGATGAACTGTGAATGATGAATTTTCGAAAATTGCATTATTTAATTCACAGTTCATCGTTCACAGTTAAAAGTTATCCTTTATTTCTAAGGTTTAAATCAGAAAAATAAATCAATCTCCATTCATTCCCCGTTTTTAAAAACCGTCTTTCCATCCATAATTTTTTATCGCCAGTAGGAATGTATTCAAAGATAAGTCCATCACTTACTTGTACTAAGTTTTTATGAAAATCTTGTTTTCGTTCGTCCATATTTTTATGGATATTCCAATTTTCTTTTTCCCAACGAAAAGTTTTTTCAGCTACTGTAACACTATCAGCATAAGCGGGAAATCCCTCCAATGGAAAATTGATATGCTCTAATTGATATACACTATCAGAATGGAATTGTGTATAGAAAACTAAAAAATCAGGAGGAATAGCAGTAGCTTCTGTAGGTTGTGATTGTGTTGTTACAACTTGTTCACTAGGTCGATCTTTTTCCTTCATTATTTTCTGAAAAGCAAACATTAAAGAGATCCCAATTAATATTCCAATAAATACTTTCATTTTTTTTGATTATGGATTCAAGATGATAGATTATGGATTTTAAATAATTTTGAACCCATAATTCATAATCTTTAATCGGTTTTTAAGCAATAAACCAACATATGGTTTTCGATTTTTTGATAACATAATGTGTAAGTTGCTGAAAAGTCACCTTTTATAACATGACCTACACATTTTCCTTTTTTTAAATTATAATTAAATGGTTCGACTAAAATATGATCTTTAAATTCTAATTTTTTTCTACCATATGCTTTATACAATGCCTCCTTTGCTCCCCAATAAACGTGTAAATGTTCTTGTCTAGTTTTCGTTTTTAGACTTTTCATTTCCTCCTCTCGCATAAATTTATGAGCAATTCGTTCGATACTAGGAGTGATATTTTGAATGTCAATTCCGCAGGAAACAGGACTTGCGATTACTGCTACTAGTTGTTTGGAATGAGTAAATGAAATTTCATAAGTTGAATCTACCAAGTGAGGTTTTCCAAACTCATCTTTAAGGCAAACACTTCGTTTTCGGCGACCACTCATTTTATGTAATAACCAGCGGACAGCCATCCATTCTAATCTTCGACTTTTTCCTTTGAGTTGGTCAAGTTGAGCTAATTCATCACCTTGTGGTTTGAGTCGTCGGAGGAAATAACTTTGAGGTTCTGTGATATTCCACAGGCCTAGTTCGCCCTCAGGCTTGATATTTTGATGTTGAAATATTGGCAATTTTAAAATTGAATAATTAAATAATGGATTTCACAGCTTTAAGTAACGCGACTCTCCTGAGTCGTGACGATTTTCGACAAACACGATTTTTAAATTTTTCGATGAGGGTGTTTTTCGAAAAAAAATGATCTAGGAGTGTTTGTCGAAAATCGTATCACAAACGTGTTTGTCGAAAATCGTCACGACTCGGGAGAGTCGCGTTACTTAAAGCTGTGCAAAAATAAATATTATTTTGTCTTCTTAAATATTTTATTTTTGTGAAGATTATGAAAAAAATATCTGTAAAAAAAATAGCACATCTGATAGGGCACAAAGGAGGTGTTTTTACCTTAGCTCAAAGCCATCCGAATAACATCTTCCTTTCAGGAGCTGGAGATGGTTGGATTGTCGAATGGGATTTGACAAAGCCAAAGGATGGCGCACTTATCGCCCTTGCTGAAGACACTCAAACAGGCGGGAAAGCAAGTATATTTTCCCTACTTAGAACTTTTATGCCAAAAGAAGGAGGAGGCGAATGGTACATCGCAGGCAATATGAATGGAGGTCTACATTGGATTTACCCTCGTGATAAGAGTTTTAATAAAGATATTTTGCATCATAAAAAGGGTGTTTTCGATATTCAATTTTTTAATAAAAATATATACACAACGGGAGGAGAGGGGATTTTATCAAAATGGTCATTAGAAACTCAGCGTGCTATCGAAAGTATTCAATTAACAAGTGAAAGTCTTCGCAGGATGACTTTTTCAAAAGAAAGAAATGAACTCGCAGTAGGCGCAAGTGATGGAAATATTTATATCATTGATCTTTCTACTTTTTCTCTAAAAAGTACAATCAAAGGAGCGCATGACAATTCTGTTTTTGCCGTTCATTATTCACCTGATGACAAGTTTTTATGGAGTGGAGGTCGTGATGCATATTTAAAAGTATGGGATTTGGAGCAATTAGAAACACCTGTTTTTTCAGAGCCTGCACATAGGTTTACCATCAACTCGATAGTATTTTCTCCTGATGGAAAATTAGTAGCAACGGGCAGTCGAGATAAAACTATAAAGATTTGGGATGTTGAAGAATTGCGCTTACTCAAAGTTTTAGATGCTACTCGAAACGGCGGTCATGTCAATTCTGTAAATACCCTTTTGTGGTCGTCTTATAATAATTGGTTAATCTCAGGAAGTGACGATCGAAGTTTAATTATTTGGGAAATAACATAAAATCAAAATTATGAATGGTGAATACACCAGTATTATTTTTTGATTTTGAATGACATTTTGATTTTGATTTAATTCGTTTCGATTTTGATTATTTAGATTACCTTTGCGTCTTCAAAAAATAAAAACAGATTATAAATATGATTCTTTCAGATAAAAAGATATTAAAATCCATCAAAAACAAAGAGATTGTTATCAAGCCGTTTCGTAGAAAATGTTTGGGGACAAATTCTTATGATGTACATTTAGGGAAGCATTTAGCAGTATACACTAGTCGAGTTTTGGATGCTAAAAAACATAATCAAATTGAAGAGATTATTATTCCTAAAAGTGGATTTGTTATTGAACCTGGAACACTTTATTTGGGAGTGACAGAGGAATATACGGAGACCCATAATTCAGTTCCTTTCCTTGAAGGTAAGTCGAGTGTAGGTCGATTAGGAATTGATATTCATGCAACTGCAGGGAAAGGTGATGTTGGATTCTGTAATACTTGGACTTTGGAAATTTCATGTGTACACCCTGTTAGAGTGTATGCAGGAATGCCGATTGGACAGTTGATTTATTTTTCAGTAGATGGGGAAATTGAAAATTATTATAACAAAAAAGAAAACGCTAAATATAATAAACGAACTACAAAACCGGTAGAATCAATGATGTGGAAGAACAAGTTTTGAATGAATAATTAAAAATGAATAATGAATAATTATCGAAATACGGTGATCCATATTTTTAGAAATTATTCATTATTCATTTCACAGCTATCTTCCAAGATTTTGTTGCCCATTTTTTCAACTCCTTTTTATCATCCAAAACTTCTTTTGGAACCGTCCAATATGGCATCCCTTTTTTAGTATTTCTAGGATTGAATTGAGTCATGTTTTTTGACTTAAAATCTTCAACATTACTTTCATCTACTTTGAGATAAAAATGATCATCTTTGATACAAGCGAAGGCCTTACCATCTCTCATATAAGACATCGCACCAAACATTTTTTTAGGAGTGAATTCTTTGAATTCAGAAAGTTGCTCGACTACGTATTGATGTAATTCTTCGTTATAAGCCATTTCAATATTTTTAAAATTTAAAATTCTTCCCTAAGAGTTTACCCATGAATTGCCTCATAGAAAAAATCACCCATTGGTTTTGCAGCTAAATAATGATCCATGATAATTTTATCCAGTTTTGGATCTAAAATTTTATCTGCATCAAATTTAGTCATCACATAAAATTGTTTATTAAAAATCAAAGGTTGAATTTCCGCATCTTCATGAAATTCCTTTGGTATTCTTTTGTTTTTTTCGCCATGAATTTCTCCCCAAAAGTTTTGGAATTTTTTAGCTTTTAAAATTTTAGCAAACTCCTTTGGCTGAGAAGCAATGCTTTCTCGAATGCTTTGCAATTGATTTTTATCAGGCATATAGACGCCGCTAAAAATGCCAAAATTATCATGCCCCATTTCAAAATAAATACCTGGCTTTGAATGATCTTTTCGTCCACCTGCTGAGATGGCAGCAGAAACATTTGTTTTATAAGGTGTCTTATCTTTTGAAAATCGAATATCTCGATTGATTCTAAAAATAGCATCCTTAGGAGTGATGACTACCGATGGATCAACCTTTTGCATTTTGTCAATTATTAATTGTACAAATGCTTTGAATGGTTCTTTGACATGTGCTTCATAATCTTTTTTATTGGCGTGAAACCATTCTCGTTCATTGTTTTTGTTTAGCCCTTTGAAGAATTTGATGAAGTCTTTAGTGAAGTATGACATAGTATTTTTTTTTGTAGCTGTCGGGTTTTAATCCGCAGTAAAATAAAAACAAGATATTCGAATTACAGAATTGAGAGACGAATATCTTGTTCTTTTTATTGTTTTTTTGACGACGGGTTAAAACCCGATCGCTACGATAAACGTGTTACCCTCGAGAATGCAATGCGATGCGATTCCCTTCCGTATCCATAAAGATACCCATAAATCCGATTTCATCAGAAATTTTTGTTTTTGGAACTACAACATTTCCACCTGCATCTTGTACCAATTGGAGAACGTTATTCAAATCCTCACCACCATTCAAATAAGGAAGCGTTCCTGTTGCGGAAGGCTCGTATCCTTCTCCTGTGCAAATCGCACCACCTACTGAATTGCCATCTTGACCTGCTGGTAAAAATGCCATTTGAGTATCCAAAATATTTTGGACAGGCATTTCTACATTGAAAATTTTAGAATAAAAATCTTTTGCTCTTTGAAAATTAGTTGCAGGAATTTCAAACCAGTTAATTGCATTTGCCATGATTTTATATTTTTTAAGTTAAAAAAGAAGTTAAATAATTATTTGATTTTTTTGTCAAAACAAATATCAGGTAAAACATTTTGTTTTTAAAATATAAAATAATTAATTTGTAGTTTTTAAAATTAAGGATAAAGTTTGTTTGATGTTGATAATCAGTTAGTTGTGTTTGTTTTTTTAATGAAAAATGATATTTCAAGTGGCAAAAAAAGAACCATTGTTTTCTTTAATTCAATCTCTAAATCAAGCTGAGAAGCGATATTTTAAACTATTTTGTTTTTCCCAAAAAGAAAATAATAACTACTTGAAGTTATTTGAATTACTTACGAAACAGGATAATTATGATGAAGCAAAGATTCGTAAAAAGTTTAGAGGGGAACGTTTTTTAAAACAACTTCATGTTACCAAAAATTACCTCTACCAACTCATTTTAAAAAGCCTACGAAATTATCACTCCACGATTTCTGCTGATGCTGAAATTAAATCATTGCTTCGTAATGTTGAGATTTTATATACAAGGGAATTGTACGATAGCGGTTTTTCAGAATTAAAAAAAGCGGAGAAGTTAGCACAGCGATTTGAAAATCAAACTGCACTTTTAGAAATTATTCAATGGAAAAAGAGATTTCAATTGACCAAGTCTGGAACTGCTATGGAACCTTTGCAAGAGTTGGTTAAAAGCGAAAAAGAAATTTTAGAAAATGTATTGTTACAAAATGAAAATTGGATTTTAACTGCGGAGATTTTTACACTTTTTAAAACGGATAAAAATCGATTAGAAAAGTTTTTACAAAAAAGACCTTCAGCGTATGCCCCACTTCAACGACAGATTTTATTTTATAATTTAGAATATATTTTTAAAGTCATCAACAATGAAACGGCATCGGGTTTGGCGAGTTTAAATCATATGGTTACCCTGTACGAAGAACATCCTTATCGAATAAAAGATGATCCTTCCGCCTATGCAAGAGTGATGAATAATAAAGTCAGTTTTTATATTTTTCAAAAAGAATATAAACCCGTAATTCCTTTGTTAGAAAAAATTCGTGCGATTCCAGAAACTTACAAATTAAAAAATGCACAACAATTTTCTATAAAACTTCGCCTACGAACTTATAATATCGAACTCGAAATGTATCGTGATACTAAGCAGGTTGAAAAAGGAATTCAATTGATAAGAGAGGTGGAACAATACTTACAGGATAATGGAAAAATTATTCCACCTGATTATCATATCATGTTGAGGTATCAGTTTGCGTACATTTATTTTATGAAAAAGGATTTTTCTAATTCTTTGAATTGGGTCAATGAAATTATTCAAACACCTCATAAAAGCAGTAGAAAGGATTTACAAAGTTATGCTCGAATCTTGAATTTGATTATTCATTTTGAATTGAAAAACATCATCGTATTAAAATATGCAGTAGAAAACTGCCGACGATTTTTAAAGAAAAAAACTGAATTTCGAGGAAATGATAGTGTTTTGCCTTTTTCTAAAGTATTGCTTCATTTTTTTTCAAAGATATGCAATGCTCCATATTCGGAATACCAGCAACATTTTCAACAATTAAAAGTAGATTTATTGGAGTCAGAACCCTTGATTTTAAACGATAATATCTTGGATTACTTGGATATAAAAAGCTGGTTGGTAGAAAAACTAGACTAAAAGGTGTTATTTTTGCAGACTTTTGCGTCAAAAGGTTGTTATATGTAAAATAAAATAAGAAAAGACAAATTTCTTATTTTTTAATAAAAACCTTATTTTTAGGCATTACATTAAACTATTATCTCAAATAAAAACTAAAATTATTATGGCAAGAAGAAATATGTTTGAAAAATCAAACAACCCGATGTTCAACAAAAAGAACTTCCAACAAAATAAGCCAATGACTGATAGTCATGTGTTGGATGGGAACATCTCAGGATACGATACAGCAGTTGAACCAATGACTGTGAATGGAGCAGTTAACAAAACTTTCATCATGGGTGGAGTGATGTTGATGGCTGCGGTAGTTGCTTTTATGTTTCCAAACCCAATGTTTATGTATGCAGGTGGTATTGGAGTATTGTTAATTAGTATTATCGCAAATAGAGACCAACAACGTTCTCATATTTGGGGACCATTATTTTCTGTGGCTCTAGGTTTCTCTGCGGGAACAGCTTCATTTATTTATGGAGGTGTAGCAGGAGGTGTTATCACTCAAGCAGTTTTGCTAACGTTTGCAGTATTTTTTACAATGCTTACACTTTATAAAACAGGAACTATTAAAGTTACTGAAAAATTCAGAAGTATCGTTTCTGTAGCTGTAGGTGCGATTATGTTGGTTTATATTGTAGAATGGATTCTGCATATGTTTGGAGTTAATATTCCATTTTTACATGAAGCATCTCCAATTGGAATTGGAATTAGCTTAGTAATTATCGGAGTTGCTTCATTGAATTTACTTTTGGATTTCGATAACTTCTACAAAGGCGAAGAAATGAGAGCTCCTGAATACATGGAATGGTATTTCGGAATGGGACTTGTTTTTACTTTAGTGTGGTTATATATGGAAATCATTCGATTAGTAGCAATTTTTGCAAGTAGCGATTAATTCGTTATTTTTTAAAATAAAAAGAAGGGCATGGCTTAGGTCATGCCCTTTTTTCTTTGGGAAAAGGAATGGGAATATCGAACAATAGAACAAGGATTTAAGAAGTAAGAAGTTTTGTCGAATACTGATGAATCCTTTTTTCAAAATTATTCGACAAAACTTCTTACTTCTTAAATCGTAAATCCGTCTTCCTTTTTTCTCTCTCCTGTATATTTTTCTTCAAAAAAAACTAAAAATGAAAAACCTAATATTACTTTTTATCCTAATCACACTTGGATGTGCAGAAGTAAAAAAAGAACCTTCAGCCGAAATCCCCTCACCAACAAGTTCCACTTATATAAAAATATTAGGAGTAGCTCAAGACGCAGGTTTTCCGCAAATAAATTGTTATAAAGATTGTTGTAAAAACTTATGGAATGACAAAAGTTTAAGGAAAATGGTTTCTTGTATCGGGGTAGTAGATAAAAAAAATGAGAGTTGTTATCTATTTGATGCTACGCCAGATATTCGAGATCAGTTGAGCGTTTTGGAAAATAATCGAAATTTTAATTTGCGAGGTATATTTTTGACGCATGCTCATATGGGACATTACACTGGGTTGATGCATTTGGGAAGAGAGGCTATGGGAGCAGAGGAAGTGCCTGTGTACGCAATGCCCAGAATGGCGAAAATGTTGGAAGAGAATGCACCTTGGAGTCAGTTGGTAAGCTTAAAAAATATAAATCTACAGCCATTAAAAAATGATACTTCTATTGTTTTGAATCAAATAAAAGTCTCACCATTTCAAGTACCACATCGAGATGAATTTTCAGAAACAGTTGGTTTTAGGATAGAAGGAAAAAATAAATCTGCACTATTTATTCCCGATATTGATAAATGGGCTAAATGGGAAAAAAGTATTCTCGATGAAATTCAAAAAGTAGATTATGCATTTTTGGATGGTACATTTTTTCAGAATGGAGAAATTCCAGGGCGCGATATGAGTTTGATTCCGCATCCATTTATAGAAGAAAGTATGGATTTATTTAAATCATTACCTACCCAAGAAAAAGGTAAAATTTATTTTATCCATTTTAATCATACCAATCCTGTTTTACAAAAAGAAAGTAGTGCAAAAAAACAAATACAAAAAAATGGATTTCAAATAGCAGAAGAAGGGCAAGTTTTTGATTTATAAAAAAAAACCACAGATTTGAATCTGTGGTTTTGATAATTACATCAAATTTTGTAGTCTAATTTTTTCTAATTTTTTAACTATTAAAAAATCGTAGAAATGTTTTTGTGTTTGATGTTTAGGATTTTTTCAATATATCTAAAATAGTATTTTGGAACAATCCTTAGTGTTTCATAATGTGGGTACTTTTAAAGATGTCCCAAATTTAGGGAGTTAGGGGTGAAAAAAAATGACACATTTGTATAAAAAAAGCGACATGTGTGGAAAAAATAAGGAAAAGACATTTTTTTATTTGTCCATTTTTTAAAAAAAGAAAAACCACAATTTTCATTGTGGTTTTTAAAATTAAAGAAGGAACGTATTCAGTTCTTTCTTAATTGAAACCCTAAAAGTTTAATTTCTTCATAGTTGTTATGGTTTTGGAATAGGAATAGAATAGATGGCTCCCTTGTTTATCCTGTTTAACTGTAAGCGACTTGTTTTTGATAGCCTGCAAATGGTATGTTAAAGAGGCAAAAAGAATATTTATGTTTGAAAATAAAATAAAATAAAACCACGAGTTGATATTCGTGGTTTTTGTTGAAATCTAACAAAGAGTTTATTTAAACTTTTTGTTTTCTTAAAAATCCATAAAACTCTTAAAAGTAATTTTATTTAGTACTATTTAATATTCAATTTTGATATGTCAAATTTAGAGTTGATTGAGCTAAAAAAAATGACCTTTTTATAAGAAAAAGTTGACATTTGTGGTGATCGCCCATTTTTTACAACATTTTTTTAGTTAGAATAAGAGTATCAATTTGGAATAACAATTTAATAGGGGGAGTAAAAAAAACTAATCTTTAAGATAATCAGAGGGAAGTTTACCAAAACGTTTTTTATATAATTTTGAAAAATATTGAGAAGTAGAAAAGCCTACTAAATAAGAAATTTCAGCTACTGTAGAATAAGCTTTGTTTTCTAAAAGTTGTCTTGCTTTTTGAAGTCTGATTTCTTTTAAATAATTACCTGGAGTCAATCCTGTGATTTTTTTTACTTTTCGATTGAGTTGTCGTTCTCCGATAGCCATTTCATGAGCGAGTTGTCCTATTTTAAAATTTGGAGTTGTTACTTTTTCAAAAGCCAGAGTTTCTAATTGTTTTAACCATTTTAGATCTGCAGATTCAATTCCTAAATCTGATGGGGTTTCAATTTTGCTATTAGAGTTGGAAATTGGCTGAGGTTTTGGTTTTCTCAATTTTATATTTTCTAACAAATTATTTACGCGAGCAATTAATTCTTCTGGTTCAAAAGGTTTTGTCAAATAATCATCTACTCCAAATGTGATTGCTTTGACTTTATTGGAATTGGAAGAGAGTGCAGTCAACATGATTACTGGAATGAATTGTAATAGCTCATCAGATTTTAATTTTTCTAACAAAGTAAACCCATTCATCTCAGGCATCATCACATCTGAAATGATTAAATCAACTTTATGATTTTTGCTTAACGTTTGTAATGCACTTATTCCATTATTTGCAATGATTGTATTTACTTGCGGAGTGAGCAAGTCTTGGATAAAGCGCTGCATCTGTATATTATCTTCGACAATTAATATGGTGTTTTTATTTTTGTCAAAAGGAATATTGTCTTGACTTGCCTCTGCTAAAAGTGTTTCAATTTCTTTTTGTTGGGCAATTAATTCTGAGCTTACTTCTTTTGGAAATTTAAAAGTAAAAGTACTTCCTTTTCCCATGATAGAAGTTACAGTCAATGTTCCTTGCATTAATTTGGCTAAGCCTTTAGATAAAGCCAAACCAATTCCTAACCCTCCATTCTGTTGGTCCTTATTTTGTTTAGATTGATAAAATCGATTGAAGATTTTGGGTAGTTCTTCTTCTGAAATCCCTAAACCTGAATCCACTACTTTAATGTGTATTTCATTTTTATGCTCTAAAACATTTAAAGTGATTTGGTCACCACCTTTGCTGAATTTAAAAGCATTTGAAAGTAGATTAGTTATAACTTTTTTAACTTTTTTTGAATCAATATTAAGATGGATGTCAAGAGGTAATTGATAAAACATTTGAAAATCAATACCCCTTTGTTGCGCTTCTATATCAAATCCAGAGGCACATTTTCTGATTTCGGAAAGGAAGTGAACAGGTTGTTTATTCAGTTGTAATTTATTCAAATCATACCGACTCAAGTCAAGAATCTCTTCTACAAGTTCTTTTAAGGTTTCTCCATTTTGAGCTATCGCATTTAATGATCTCAATGTTTTATCATCTAGTTGAGTGGTATTCATTAAGTGTTTAAGCAGACCAATGATGAGGGCCAAAGGAGTACGTAATTCGTGTGTTATATTTGCAAAAAATTGAGTTTTTAGCGTATCTAATTCTTGAAGTTCTCTTGCTTGTTTTTCTATGACTTCTTTATCTTTTTGGAGTTCCGCAGTACGTTTAGAGACTTCTTGTTCAAGTTCTAAATTTCTGTTAGTAAGAAATGCAGTTCGGCGATTTGTAAATATTTTGGCTAAGCCTAAAATGCAAATCAAGGTTATTAAACCACGAAACCACCATGTCATATAAATGGGTTGAACAACTTGAACTGGGATTTTTAATATTTGTTTAGACCATTGTCCGTAAGCATTTTGACCTTTTACTAAAATATTATAAGTACCAAAAGGTAAGCTTGTAAATCGAATAGAACGACCTTCAACAGCTTCCCAGTTGTTTTCGATTCCATCAATTTTATAGGCAAATTTATTTTTTTGAGGCTGATGATAATTAAGCATGGCAACGGAAATTTTTACTGCTTGTTCATCAGAATTAATACTGATTGCTTTTTTTTGTCGGTAATCTTTCCAAATCGAAATGAATTCACCTGTCTGTAAATTAGGCGTTTCAATATTTGTGAGATGAATTTTTGAATTAAGATCAGGTAAATTAATTTCTTTAGGATGAAAAGCAGTAACACCATTTAATCCTCCAAAATAAAATCTTCCATCTTGATCTTGAAAATGAGAATTAAAATTAAATTCATTATGAGCGATGCCATCATTCGTTGTAAAAGTATTGACTTCTTTTGTTTTTTTATTAAATCGCATCAAACCATTATTACTTGGTAACCATAAAAGTCCATCTTCATCTTCATAAACTGCATAGACCATATTATCAATAAGACCATCTTTGGTAGTAAATTGTCGAGGTTTGCCGGATGGAAAGTCCCAATGAATTAAACCACCATGAGCAGTACCAATCCAAAGTGTTCCATCTTGCAAATCAGTATGAATAAAGTTGATGTGGTTAAATGGGAGATTATTGTTTTTAGGGCAATAATGATTTGTAATACCATTGTTATAATCTATTTCAAAAATTCCATTTGATGAAGCAACTAATAAGTTTTTAGAATTATTAACCTCTTCTAAGTCTCTAATGAGAGAATTATTAATTTCATCAAAGCTATTTGTTTTTGAATAAATAATAAAGCTATCTAATTGTCGATCATATTGGAAAAGTCCTCGTCTTGTTCCTGCCCAATAGGTATCGTTACTTTGAGTATGATGAATAGTATATATATATCCTGCATTATGATGTGGAGTTAATTTATAGATTTTAGCTTGATTGAAATCAAGGTTATTAAATTTATTAATTGTGGATGAATAATATCCCATCCAATAATTATCCTGATTATCTTTTGTTATACCTTGAGCTACTATAATATTTTTATCAATAAGTTGAGCAGTATTATTTTTTAATGGATCCAACTCAAAAAACCCATTATATGAAGCCACCCATATTTTGCCATTATTTCCTCGAATAATACCTCGTGTACTAATGCTATTTAAATATTGAAAATATGGGTTTTTAGAAAAATGAATGCAATAGATGCCATTAAAAGTACATACCCATATTGTATTTTTATTTTCCATAAAAATACTAGAAATAGGAATTTTATCAGTTCCAAGTCCTAGCTGACTAAAATCAATCTTATCACCACTTTGAGTATTATAAAGTGCAAAATCAAATGTCCTCCCTTGGTAGGCTATGATATTTGAATATTGACTGTTAATATGATAGCGTAAAGGGAGACTGTCATCATGTTCAAGAGAAAGATCTTTTTTTATTAAATTATCTTCTTTTAAGGTAAATATTCCTTGAGTATTATGGCTAAACCATAATTGATTGGATGCATCTATAATGAAATTAAAATGGAAAGGTAGTGGTATTTCTTTTTCTATTTTCCCATTGGGAAGGATCTTAAATAATTGGCTATAAGTTGCTATCCATATATTACTATTTTTATCTTTTTTAATTTGAGACCAAAGGTATCCGCTGGAATGTTTGAAAGGAGCTTTTGAGATATCTAAAATCTTTTTAAATATACCTTCAGAATATTCATAAACTTCTCCTTGTATATTAATGATCCAAATAGTTGAAGTAGAACGTTGAAAATCAAAACGACTAATGTTTTTAATTGGAAAAGGTAATTTTTCTCCAAAAAAATCAGAGATACTTATTAAGGTATCTGTTCCAAAAGGAAGAATGGAAATATCTTTAAATTTATCATGTACACTCGGATGAAAAAACCATATATTTTTCTCTTCATCCTCTGCCATATTACTTGTAAAAAGAGGGGAGTTAGTAGTTTTATTTCTATGAAAATATTTGAATTTATATCCATCAAAACGGAAAGCACCTATATCGGAACTAAACCACATAAAGCCTTGACTATCTTTAAATGCAGTTTTTATATTACGGGTCTCTAACCCTTTGTCAAGATTATAATGTTGTACATTAGTGATATACTCTTGCGCATGGATCACAAAAGAATAGAAGATAAATAGTAATAGAAAAGTTAACCTTAAAATCACTTTAGGAGTTAAAATTATTTTTTATTTTGTTAAATGATAATCTTTGCGTTTATCATTTTTATTTTGGAGCTATATAGGCAAATGATTTTGAGATGAATTGCAAAAGTAAGGATCATTTTAAGAAAAAAGTAAATAGAAGACTATGAAAATCAAACTTCTATTATCTTTTTAAGTAAAGAAACCTAAACTATGCCCTCTCTATTTGGAATGAAAAGATGGTTAGACGCATGTATTTCTAATGATGGAATAAATACAAGTTTCTCCTAAATTAGAAAAGCCGTAAACAAAAGTTTACGGCCTTAATGTTTCGCGATCTTCACAATTTTTTTTCTTAAGCGTGTGTAAAGACTGCATTTGAATGGTTACAGGATAGCCCCATAAAAATAATAGTGTTACATATAAGTGTAAGAGTAAATGCGAACATATGTATTATAATTGAATTTAATGTAATATTGTAGGTGATTTTTTATAAAAAAAATAGTTATGATAAAATTACTCATTTTTGCCGTCCCGATTGTTTTGATTATTTTATTTATTAATGAATATATCAAACAAAGGCAACTTGCTGAAGAAAATTGGGAAAACCAATGGGAAGAAAAAAAGAAAAACTTTCAGCAAGAACAAGAACTGAAGGATAAGGAACGTGAAATCCTAAAATTAAAACAAAGATTAAAAGATAAAAATCAAATGGAGGATTCCAATAATGATAATGCTTCTGGATTTAGTAATAACTAGTTTACTCTTAATCCAATTCGAAATATCTTTTGTAATTATTCAGCATAGCTGAATTTTGTAAATTTCTCAGCGACTCTGCGGCTCTGCGTTGAAAAATTCATTGGCGAAGCCAATGCTAAATAATTACTATCTTTTTTTTATTTAGAAAAACATTGTACTTCTAAAGTTTCTTAATTGGTTAATGAGTTGTTAATCAAAAAGAATAAGTTTCTTTTTGGGAAATAATCGTTTACTTTTCGAATACGATTTAAAAAACATAGCAAGTAGCTATTTAATCCTTAATTATCTAATGTTTAGAGCTATTTCAAATTTTACATGGTTATTTCTTATCACAGGTATCATTACCCTTATCTATGATCCATTGAGATTAAATCATTCTTTTTCCCAGTATTATATGTCAGCGGTAAAAGTATATCTATTTGGGATGTGCGCTTATTTAGTATTGAAGCGAGTAATTTTTTATCGTTTAAAGGGAGATATCAACATAGTTAGTTTAATAAAAAAGAGCGAATATCAAAATAACTTATTAGCACAGGGACTTGTATTAGCATTGTTAGGAGTAGCATATGTTCAAGCATATGGCAATTTGCAAAGTTTTGATACCATTATTTTTGCTTTGCTTGGAGTCTATTATTGGGTGCAAGTGTGGCTGAATTCCAATCCTACTATTTATTTAGACGATAATTCTTTTTCCTATGATGATTACTTTATTGATAAGTGGGATTGGTCCAAATTGCAACGTATAGATTTGCAAGAAGAGAAACTTACATTGGTAAGTAATGAAAAAGATTTTGAGCTAGACTTTGAGTTAGTTGATGAATTAGATTATCATAAACTTACTGCGGAAGTAGAGCATGATGTACTTGATGGAGAATTTGGAAGAGATAAAACTTCAAAATCACTTATTGAAATTATTGAAAATTATGCTAAAAATTATGGGGTTCAAATGAATTAAAATCCTGCTTTCCTTTTTCGTCTGTTTTATTAAAACCTCTTTTCTCGAACAAACCTTTGATTTAGATTTGCAAGTGAAGTCACGCCAGCTAATTGCATATTCCGAACAAGTTCATTTTGTAAAATTTCCAAAACTCTTTCAACACCTGCTTGACCATCAGTAGCTAATCCATAAATATAAGGACGACCGATACAAACAGCTGTAGCCCCAAGAGCCAAAGCTTTGAAAATATCAGTACCTCTTCGAATACCTCCATCCATCAAAATTGGAATTTCTCCTTGAATCACTTTTACGATTTCTTCCAAGACTTCAATTGTTGAAATATCACTTTCCAATTGTCGTCCACCATGATTTGAAACAATGATACCATCTACTTCATGTTCCAATGCGATCGCTGCATCTTCTCCAGTTAGAATTCCTTTTAGAAAAAGTTTCATGTCATAATTTTTTCTAAACCAAGGAATAAAATCCCATGTCAATCCTGCATCAAAACTAGCAGTCTCATTTTTGAAATTTCCAAGTGTATTGTTGTCTCGCATATTTCCTTTAAGGATGTCGATGTGTTGTTCGCGGTTTCCAGTAACAGGAACATCTATCGTTAAAACAATAGTTTTACATCCATTCTCTTTTGCTTGGTTGAGTAGCCGAATTGTTGTTTCTTGATGTGGAGTTGTATATAATTGAAACCATGGTGGAATCCTTACTGCTTGGCAAATTTCTGTAAATGATTTACTCGTAACCGTAGAGGATATTGCCAAATGACCTTTTGCTTCAGCTGCTTTTACAGCAGGAATTTCTCCATCAGGATGAAATAACTCTTGAAAACCTACTGGAGCTAAAATGATTGGACTATCATATTTTTTTCCTAACAATTTTATAGAAGTATCGATATTGCGAACATCAACTAATCGCTTTGGTCGAATTTGAAAATGTTGAAAAGCTTGAATATTTCGATTAAATGTACGCAAGTCATCTGCACCACCTACCAAATAATCATAAGCATGTTGGCTTAACTTTTTTTTAGCGGCCGCTTTATAATCCCAAATATTAAGTAGTTTATCCATTATGTTGAAAGTTATATTGAATGGTGAAATTATTAAGAAAAGTTAAACTTTAGATAAAAACTAATTCTATTCTTTTTTAATGAAAATTAAAATTATTTTCAGATTAAGTAAAAGAGCAGAATTAAATGTAAAATTTTAAGTGCAAGATTTTTTTGATAGTTTTTCTTAAAAAATCATTGCATACCCTGTGGTACGGAATTATTTTTTAGGGAAAAATAGCGAAAAAAGATGTGCTTAAAAATTACATTTAATTTTGCTCTTTTACTTAAAATCTTTTATAAATCAGGAATAGGGGTAAGTTAATTTTTATTCGTCTCTACTTAAAAGGACGATTACCCCGTTTTAACAAAAAATAACACTTGATTAACGAAAACTATTACTATTCAAATAAACAAAACAATATCTTAGCAACATTATTTTAAAAATCTAAAACCTGTTCCAATGAAAAAACTATTACTACTCGTTTCACTTTTCTTTTTTTCTTATCAAATTACTTCGGCACAGTTAAGCCAAGAGGTATATAATATCTTTCAAAATAAATGCATGAGTTGTCATAGCAATGCTGTACAAACAGCAGGACTAGATTTGGAAGGATCAGGAGCTACAGCAACGGCGAAGCTAAATAGTGTTTATAATAACATTGTTGGGCAAACTCCTCAAACCAACCCAAATGCTGTTGCAAAAGGATATAAATATATTTACGAAGGCCGCCCAGACTTGAGTTATATTTTTAGAAAAATAAATGGAGATTTAGAACCTACAGTAACACTTGATACAGGAGTGGAAGGTGCACAAATGCCTTTTAATCAACCTGAATTAACAAATGTTGAAAAGGAATTAATTCGACAATGGATTCTTGTAGGCGCGCCTCGTCAAAATAGCGATGCTGAAGTGCCAACGAATTATATAGATCAAATTCCTACATTGGTGAATAACTATTATAATGTAAGTGGAGTACAAAGTTTTCCAAGTGGAGGCCCAGATGCACCAGACCCATCAGAAGGTTTTCAAGTTAAGATGGGACCATTTTATTTAAATCCTGCTGGACAAAGTTTTTCGGAAATGGAATTATTCCAAAAGTATGAATTGACCCTTCCTGATGATGTGGAAGTCAATCGTATTGATATGAAAATTTCTACTTCGTCTCATCACTTTATCATTTATAATTTCCCTGTAAATTTTGCTGCAAATAATGTAAAGCCTGGTTTTAGAACTTATCCAGATCACACTTTTATAAGTATGACTGCTGCGGTTCAAGAAGCGACAGATTTAAGATTGCCACAGGGAACTGCCTTCAAATGGAATAATGATATCATTTTAGATTTGAATTCACATTATATCAATGCGGATGCTTCGAATACTTACCAAGCGGAAGTATATTTTAATGTATACACACAACCATCTGGAACTGCTGCTCAAGAGATGAGAACGGAACTTATCGTCAATGATAATATTCCAATTCCTAATAATGGAAACCTCGTTACTTACGATCAAGCTGTAGTCGATAATGGTGAAATTTTTCTTTGGGGATTGATGGGGCATACTCATCAATGGGGAAAAGATTATAAAGTGTATTTACGAAATACGAATGGAACAAAAGGAGAATTAATTTATGATGCTTCCTGCTCTTTGGATGGAGTACCCGGTTGTGTAGCGCCGTTTTTTGACTACCAACATATTCCTATTCGATACTTTGAACCCTTGTACTCTTTGGATCTCAACCCTGGATTTATTCATACGGCTAGTTGGGAAAACAATGGTCCTACAAATGTTAATTGGGGCCCAACTTCTGATGATGAAATGATGGTCTTAGTAATGATGTATACAACTGATACTGCTGGACTGAATATGTCAACTAGCATTGATAATTTAGAAGATCTTCAACAACAGGTAGAGGTTTATCCTAATCCTATGAATAATGAAGCAACAGTTGTTTTACCTGATGATATGCGTAATGTTAGATTTGCGTTATACAATACAATAGGGCAAGAGGTGATGGTAAAACAAAACATTTACGAAAATACTTTTACCATAAATAAAGGTAATTTGCCAAAAGGAATTTACTTGTTTAGAGCGGAAGATGAAAATGGGAAATATGGCACAGGGAAAATAATGATTAATGATTAACTGTTAATGATTAATCAATAATTTTGAAACTAAAAACGGTGAGTACGATATTATAAATTATTCGTACTCACCGTTTTTGGTTTATCATTAATCGCTAACAATGCTTCATTAAAAATTACATTCTCTGTTTCAATGCTTCATATAAAATGATTCCTGTAGCAACTGATACATTAAATGAATCCGTAGTTCCTTTTTGAGGAATGATAAATTGATTTTCTACTCTTTTTAAAATTTCACGATTAATGCCTTTTCCTTCTGCTCCCATAATGATGGCGGCAGGTTGTGTGAAATCACATTCGAAGACCATTTTTTTTCCACCTAAATTACTGGCAAAAGGAGTAACTCCAGACAACTCCAAAGTATCTAATGCCGCATCCAAACTTTGAACTCTACAGACTGGTATTTTAGTCAAAGCTCCAGCAGAAGATTTGATAGCTTCCGCATTAATCTGTGCAGAACCCTTCTTGGGAATGATAATGGTATGTACACCACAAATTTCAGCAGAACGAGCAATCGCACCTAGGTTTCGAATATCCGTTACACCATCTAAAATTAAGATTAATGGCGTTTCTGATTTTTCATAAATAAAAGGTAAAATATCATCTAGTTGGTAAAAAGGAATAAGGGAAGTAATGCCGATTACACCTTGATGATTAGCAGAGGTTAGCCTATTGAGTTTCTCTTTGGGGACAATTTGTACAGGAATGTTTTTTGATTTGGTAATATGCCTCAACTCTTTTTCGTATTCTCCACGAATACCTTGTTGAAGGAAAATTTTTTCAAACGAAGTCCCTGTCTGAATTGCATCAATGATAGGATGGCGGCCAAAAATGTAGGAATTTTTCTTGAGTTGCATAGGCGGGTAAGGTCGGTAAATTTTCAAAAATATCAAAAAAGAATAAGTGTGCTAATGTGTATAGGTATAAATGTGTTAATGTTGTCGAATATTTTTGATGATGATTTTCTATAAAAAGAGTCACAAATATTCGACAACATTAACACATTTATACCTATACACATTAGCACATTTATGAAACTTGTATGGTTATTGATTTAAAAACTTGAGACATTGGCAAGTGAAAAATGTTGTTTTGCCAGCATATGTAGGTTAAAATGCCAGTTGAATCTGAATCTACATTTTATCAGGTTCTTTTTATTTGTATTTTTACATATAAATAATCGTTTATTTATTGTGAACCAATATTGTATTAAACAAATTATTCCTAAACATAAATTAAAAATAATGAGAATAGTTTTTATAAAAATTAAATCCTTCAGCATTTTCTTGATGTTGATGCTTTTTAGTTTTTCAACATGGTCTCAAAGTGAAAGCCCCTTGAACATCGCACTAAGACATCTAAAAAAGAATAAAACGAATTGGAATCTTACCGATGAAGATATCTCAAACCTTGTAATTACAGATCAATATGTAAGTAATTTATCAGGTGCAACTATGCTTTATTTGACTCAGCATTATCAAGGTGTAAAAGTTCAAAGTGCAATCTATAATGTTGCCATCTCAAAAGAAGGAAAAGTTGTCCATGCAGGAAATAGAATCATTTCGAATATAGCTAGCAAGGTCGCCACAGTCACTCCTAATATTACGCCAGCAGAAGCGATTCAATCTGCATTAGAATATTTAGATATTAAATTGGAAGAATCTTTAGATCAAAAAGAACGGAAGAATAAGCATGAATTTGTTTTTGGAAAAGGAGCTTATTCAAAGTCTGATATTCCAGTTCGATTACATTTATATAAATATGGAAAAGCTGTTCATTTAGTTTGGGAAATTGAAATAGAAATGACCTCTGAAAATAATCATTGGAGACTACAAGTAGATGCAAATACTGGAAAGATAATTTCTAAAAATAGTATTTTGATAAAATGTAGTTTTGGAGATATTCCTTACCATAATCATGATGCCTCATGTCGAAGTTTAGAGAATGTAAGAGTTCTAGGTACAGAACAAAAAACAAAAACTTCAACCATTTTACAAAATCCAAGTGTATTGTTAGGAGGTAGTTACAATGTGTATGCAGAGAAAGATGCCGATGGAAATGTTCACCCATTTGAAAACCCAAATGCAGGAGGGCGAAGCCTGCTGTCTAATGTCGAAAATTTGACTGCTTCTCCATACGGGTGGCATGATACAGATGGCCAAACGGGAGCGGATTATAATATTACAAGAGGAAATAATGCGCATGCATATCTTGATGTTGTGGGCAATGGTATACCTCAAGGTGATGAACCTAATGGGGGGCCAAGTTTGTTTTTTAATTCTCCATTAAATTTGAATAATGAGCCACAAGGGTATACAAAATCTGCAGTTATCAACGCTTTTTTTATGGTAAATTTCTTACATGATTTTGCCTACACTAATGGTTTTGATGAGGCTGCAGGGAACTTTCAAGTTAATAATTATGGAAATGGTGGTCAAGAAAATGACCATGTAAGAGTAGAGGTTCATGATGGTAGTGATGTTAATAATGCTGATTTTACTCCTTCTCCGGATGGCTTTTCAGGGAGAATGCAAATGTATCTATGGAATGCGGGAACGGAAGGATTATTAACCGTTAATGCGCCTTTAGATGTTTCTGGAATTTATACAGTAGGTCATCCTAATTGGGGGGCAGATATTACAACAACAGCCATAACTGGTGAAGTTGCAATCGCTAATGATGGCTCATTAACGCCAACTTTTGCCTGCGTACCGCTTGTTAATGCTGCGGAAATGGACGGAAAGGTTGCCCTGATAGATAGAGGATTATGTGACTTTGGGGATAAAGTGTTTCATGCAGAAAGCGCTGGAGCGGTAGGTGCAATTATTTGTAATTTCAATGATGAATTAATTCCTTTTGGGCCAGGTGTGATTGGTGATGTAGCAACGATACCTGTGGTGATGATGACTGCACCTGATTGTGCTGCAATCAAGGGATTTGTTGGAAATGGGTTAAATGTATCTTTTGTAGAACCTCCTGGAAGTACAGGGCCGACTTATGTTTCAGGTGCTCTTGATAATGGGGTCATTGCTCATGAATTTGCTCATGGTATTTCTCATCGATTGATTGGTGGGCCTAATACCATTCAATGTTTAAATAACCAAGAGCAAATGGGAGAGGGGATTAGTGATTTTTTTACATTGGTAACATTAGCTAAGTCAGGTGATTTTGGTGAAATGGAAAAAACTATTGGCACATATGTGAATAGAGAACCACTTGATGGAAGAGGAATCAGAAAGTATCCTTACTCCACAGATATGAATATCAACCCTTTAACCTATAAGGATATTGTAGCTGAAGCTGAACATCCACGAGGCACAATTTGGGGAACTGTTTTATGGGACATGTATTGGTTATTTGTAGAAGAATATGGATTTGATGCAGACTTAATGGAAGGTAATGGTGGAAATAATATGGCAGTTCGATTAGTTATGGAAGGTATGAAATTAGGTCCATGTAGTCCAGGATATGTAGATGGTAGAGATGCTATTCTTTCGGCAGATTCATTATTATATAATGCCGCCAATCAATGTATGATTTGGGAAGCATTTGCAAGAAGAGGCTTAGGAGAGTTGGCTAATCAAGTAGACTCTGATGATACAAGTGATGGGTTTGAAGATTTTTCATTACCAGGAACATGTTCTAAAGATGTTAGATTAGAAAAAACATTTTCGGAAACTGTGGTTGCTGGAGAAATGATAGATGTAAAATTAAAAGCGATCAACTATAAAGATGAAGCAATAACCAATGTAGTTATTACAGATGAGATTCCTTCAGGAACTACGGTTGCCCCAGGTTCAGGTGGTACAGTAAGTGGAAATATTATTTCATTTAATGTAACCAGTATGGCTTCATTAGAATCCATAGAACTTAATTATCAACTGGAAACTGATCCTAATATTTTTTCTTTGACTCAGTATTATGATGATATGGAAAATGATGATACGGATTGGGATATTCAGATTATTAATGGGATGAATGCCTGGGAAGTGGTATCAGGGAGTAAAGCTAATAGTGGCGTAAAATCATGGTTTATTCCAAATCTTGCTGGGGCTCAAGAGCAAGCATTCTTTCAGTTAAATCCAATTTTAGTACAAGGAACACAACCTGTTTTAAGGTTTTATCATTGGTATGAAACTCAAACTTCTGTCGACGGTGGAATCGTTGAGATTTCAACTAATGACGGAGCCACTTGGGAGCAAATTGGAGATAAAATGTTTAGAAATGGATATCAACGAGTGCTAAGTTATCAAACCTTATTCCTTCCGTTTTTGTCTGCTTTTTCTGGAATCAGTAACCTCGATGGAACTGATGATTTTAGAGCTACCTATGTTGACTTGAGTGGTTATATAGGACAAACTGTTCAAGTAAGATTTAGATTCGGAGCGAATACATTGAATCAAGTTGATTGGGGAACGCCGCTTGATTTTAGAGAAGGCTGGTATATTGATGATATCGAATATATGGATATGAAAAATTATGAGGGTCAAGCTTGCCTTACCTCAACAGAAGGAGATAATGTATGTGCTGAAGGGCTGGCTCGAGGAACAATCGTGGAATCGGTATTTGTTCCAACAAGTACTAATGACCTTTTTGATACCAATATGGAGGTAAAAGTATATCCAAATCCCGCAGATGAATTAATTAATCTACAAGTCATAAATGATAAATCTGCTAATGCAACAGTTCAATTATTGAGTGTGGATGGAAAAGAAGTTTTAACAAAATCTCTACAAACCTCTAATGGTCTAGAGATTATGAATATAAATATAACTAATGTTCCTGCTGGAATGTATTTTTTAAAAGTGAGTACTTCAGAAAGCATTGTTGTGGAGAAAGTAACTATTAGGTAGTTTCTTTTTTTCTCAAATAAAAAATCCTCTAAGTCTAATGATTTAGAGGATTTTTTTTTGGAAAAAACTAATCAATAAGTTACAAAAACAAAGAACTACATATCGTTCAATACTTATAACTCATCACTAATTTTTATGCATCAGCTGCGTCAGCTTCAGGTTTTTTGTAAGCAGCTTTTTTATTTGGCTTCGGTCTTGATTTACCGTAAGAACTTTTATTGATCTTGCCACGCTTAGATTTGATATCTCCTTTACCCATGATTTTTATTTTTTTAGGTTAAAAATTTTTTAAATAGACTGCAAAAGTAAGAAAACTTTACATCAACCACAAAAGGGACAAAAGTTAGGACAAAAGATTGCCACATAGTACGGTAGATAATATGGCGAAAGAAAAATCACCATGCTATGTGAAAAAATCTTTTGTCCTAACTTTTGCCCCTTTTGTGGTTCAAGAAATTATCCTTTCCTCATGGGTATAAATATTAAACCGTTTTTCTCTTACAAATCCTAAAAGGGTCATCCCTGACTCTTCTGCCAATTGAACTGCCAAACTACTTGGCGCACCTACTGCAGCTAAAATTGGAATACCTGCAATCAATGATTTTTGTACTAATTCAAAACTAGCTCGACCACTTACTAAAATCAAAAAATCATGCAAAGGAAATAAATTCATATCAAGCGCAGCCCCAATTAGTTTATCTACTGCATTGTGTCGCCCTATATCTTCTCGAAGTAATTTTAAATTTCCATCAGTATCAAATAGTGCAGCAGCATGTAAACCACCTGTTGTGTCAAAAACAGTTTGTAATTCTCGAAGCACTTCTGGTAAGTGATGAATTTTACTACTTTTAAAAAGTGGTTTGTCAACTGGTAATGCCATTTTAGTATTTATGGAAACAGCATCGATACTTGATTTTCCACATACGCCACAACTTGAGGAAGTATAAAAATGACGTTCCAGTTTTTGAAAATCAATTGTTATATTTTCTACTAAAGAAACTAAAACAATATTTCCTTCTTCATATTGATTCCATTGTTTGACAATTTTTGCAGATTGGATTTGGTCAAAAGATTGAATGATACCTTCTGTAAATAAAAATCCTTTTGCGAGTTCGATATCATGTCCAGGTGTTCGCATGGTAATAGAAATGCTCTTTCGTTGGCGGTCATCAGTTGCTCCATATTCCAATTGAATCTCCAATGGTTCTTCAATTGCAACATGATCTTGATGTTCGGTTTTTTTTTCGAGGGAGATGTTCACGACTTTTATGGGGAAAGTTCTTTCTGACATGATGATTTTTTTCTCACAATTTTTTGCGATATACGTAACTGCGGGTTTCAACCCGCAGTAAAAAAAACGTTATTCGATTATAATTTTTCTGCGGGTTAAAACCCACAACTACAAAATATATTTCTCCAACTGATCTGCAATTTTTCGATCATTAGAAAGCCGAGGTACTTTATTTTGACCACCCAATTTACCCTGCGACTTCATATAATTTCGAAAAGTATCCCGTTGCATTTTACGGATTTTCAAAGGCTGTAAAATACCACCTGAAATCAAATCTTCGTAATAAATATTTTGAGTAATCATTGCTTTATCCACTTGTTCAGAAAATGTAAGTAAATTGTTAGGAATCTCATCAAATTCAATAAACCATTCATGATAAGGCAATCCACCTTCAGGAGGATTTACTTGAGGAGCAACAGTAAATTCTACAATTTTTACACCTTCTGCATTGGCAACACTTAGCAAAGATTCCTCTACTTCTTTTCCAATTACATGTTCGCCAAAAGCAGAAATAAAATGTTTGATTCGCCCTGTAACCTTTAATCTATATGGGTTTTTAGAAATGAATTCTACAGTATCTCCAATATTATATCCCCAAAGGCCAGCATTGGTATTTAAAATAATAGCATAGTTGACACCTAGTTCAATATCTCTTAAAGACAGTCGAGTAGGGTTCTCATTATGAATTTCACTTGTAGGAATAAACTCATAAAAAATACCAGAGTATGCATTTAATAAAAGTCCTTGATGTGGCTGTGCATCTTGAAATGCGATAAAGCCTTCTGAAGCAGGATATGTTTCCACGCTATCCATTTTTTTTCCAATCAATTCTTCTAATTTAGCACGGTAAGGTTCAAAATTCACTCCGCCATAAACGAAGGTCGAATAGTTTGGAAACAAGTCTTTTACATATTTTTTTCCACTTACTTCCAAGAGGCGTTCGTAGTACATTTGTACCCAAGGCGGGATTCCGCTGATGAGTCGCATGTCTTGCCCCAAAGTTTCGGCTACAATCTTATCTAACTTCTCTTCCCACTCTTCGATACAATTGGTAGAATAAGAGGGCAATTGGTTTTTGCGCAACCAAGCAGGAACTTGATGATTGACGATACCTGAAAGTCTTCCTGTTTTGATTCCTCCCACATCAATCATTTCAGGACTACCCGAAAGGAAAATCATTTTACCATCTAAAAATTCTCCTTTACCAGTTCGAGCAAAATAATTAAATAAAGCATTTCGCGCAGTTCCAAAATGATTAGGAATACTTTCCTTAGTCAATGGAATATATTTTACGCCTGAAGTTGTTCCAGATGTTTTTGCAAAATACTTAGGTCGCCCTTTCCAAAGAACATCGGATTCACCGTTTTTTATTTTTTCAATATACCCTTTCAATCCTTCGTAATCCCGAATGGGAATATTTTCCTTAAAGGCATCGTAAGATTTTATTTTACCGAATTGATGATCTTTTCCAAAAGTGGTATGACTTGCATTTTTGATTAGATACTCTAAAACTTTATCCTGTGCCTCCACCGCTTGGCTAGACCACTTATCAATATCACGTGCAATTTTTTTTGCAAAAGGCTTAACTAAAAATGATTTATAACCCATTGAGGTATGTTTATTTTTTTTGCAAAATAACGGAAAAAATTAAAATGTCAATTAAAAAATCAAAATCAAAAAACAAGATGTTCCCCACAGCTATAAGTATCGCGACTCTCTTGAGTCGTGACGATATTCGACAAGTGCGTTTTCGAAAAAATAGTAATGGACTTATTTGTCGAAAGCCGTCACGACTCAGGAGAGTCGCGTTACTTAAAGCTGTGAAAAAATAAAAAACCCATCTTGTTAGTCAAGATGGGTTTTCTATTTTTGAATTATTCAAAAATTAATACTAATCCATTTTTAAATCCTCAACATAAACATTAGGATGTTTCTTTTTATCAAAAGTAAAATCCGCTGCGGCAAACTTTTTATTAGGAGTAATTTTATCCATAATTAAATTATACCTCGAACCATCTTTTGCAAAAACTTTTACACGTTTTACAGTACTTGTTTTTTTATCAATCGTCATTCTAATTTTAGAATACTCCGATTCATCATCCAATGGTTTAAATTCAATTTGAAGAACAGGTTTGCGATTTTCCACAAGTGCATTGGTTAAAGCATATACATACTTTCCACTTTTATAAAAACTATAAAACTCTTGTGGAGCTAACAAGTCTTCAGTTTCATCAGGATCAGGAATATCATTCAATTGACACTCTTCGTTCCTTTTGTTATGTACCCAAAAATTATCGACACCATCACAAATCATTGCCATCTCTTGAAGGTCAACATGATACTTTTCACCTTCCTGCATTAATTTACCTTTTTGTTTATCGACAGGTTCTTCTGGAATTTCAATTTCCAAAGTAAATAAAGCTTCGAGACTATTGTACGCTTCATACTTCGCACTCACTTTATCTAGAATTTTTGTAGCCTCAGGATCATTATCACTTGATTTTGTAAAGTCTTGTTTTTGAGCAAAACTCGTAGCTAAAAATCCGATTGTTATAATTATTGCCATTAAATACCTCATATGCTATATTTTTCAATTTTAAGAATGTACAATAGAGTTAATTCTGAATGATGAATTTTGAATGTCTCAAATCCCTTGTATTTCCTAGGTTTGAAATTCTCTTTACAAAACTGTTTAGAACTAACACTAATTAAGACGAAAGATAATGCAATAATAACGCTTTTTGCAAGATGTATTTTATTAAGGTGAAGTTAAAATTGTGTCAACAATTAGAAGGAAATTAAGATTTGAATTGTCTAATGCTTTGCATAGGCTCTTATGAGATGTGAAATAAATGATAACTACTTGGCAACGTTTATACTTTTTTTACACCAATTCTGGATGAAAAGAGAGCGTTTTGTATATTGGCCTTTATAAAACTCTACCTCAATAAAATGTGACTTTAATATTAATCACAAATTAAGGATTTGTATATTTGTTTTTTCTGATTTAAAATTATGGATGATCGAAAAACATGCTTTCCTTACTAATTTGATTCCCTATGGAATGGAAAATTAATAAATGCAGAATTTTGACGAGGGAATTTTTTTGTCAGTTTTTTCAAAAAAACCATTGCATAGCCTACGTTACGGAATTATTTTTTTGGAAAAAATGGTGAAAAAATAGACCGTCAAAAACTGCATTTATTATTTTTCCATTCCTATGAAGGGATAATCCATAATATTGAATTTTTAACCTTATTTATTAAAATAAATCTTCTTAGGAAAAAAAGAATTTCGATTCCTTTGACTTAGAATTAAACAAAGAACTTGATGGTTGATTTTTTCAGCATTCAGAATAACACGGAAAATCCTACTTTACTTTTAATCATATACACCGTTTTATTTTCCTTTTTATTATCGTCGTTGATCGCATTTACTTATGAGAAAACATCACGTGATGTTTCTAAACCAATGTATTTTATCCAAGCATTGGTTTTACTTTCTATTGTGACGGCAACGGTAATGCAAGCGATAGGTGATAGTGTGGCGAGAGGCTTAGGAATGTTAGGTGCATTGGCAGTAATTCGATTTCGAACTACTTTGCGGAATCCTCGTAATATTGTATTTATGTTTGCTTCATTGGCGTCTGGGATTGCATGTGGGGTTTATGGATTTGTGATTGCAATAGTTGGAACGGTTGGTTTTTGTTTTACAGCTTTTGCTTTGCGATTTACACCTTTTAGTAGAAAAAATAATATGGTCGCTACGCTGCAATTTACAATGCCGGACGATATGCCTAAGTTAAAAGAGGTACAAAAAATAATGAAAAAGCATTGTTATAGGTTTGCATTAAAACGGTATAAAACTTTTAGTAGTGCTAAAAAAGAAAACATCGTAGAGTATGAATATAAATTGAAAATGAAAAAAGAAGAGGAAGGAATTCAATTGGCGAAAGTGCTACGCCAAGTTCCTGAGTTAGAAAATATTCAATTGAATATTCAGGATACGATGGAAGAAATTTAAAAAAAAGTGAAAAATCAAAAAAGATAATAGTGAACACAAATTATCCGATTTTTGATTTTGATTGAAAAAAGCTAATAAATAATCAATAGTAATGAAGAGATTTAATTTAGTATATCTTTTGTTTTTTTTGGTGGTTGCTGCGGTGTGGCAATTGAATCAAAGGTATGGTAAACATACTGTTATGTTTTATGGGTTTGCCGAAACAAAAGAAACGGAAATAAATTTGGATCACCCTATTGAAGTAAATAGACTCTTTGTAACTCCTGGCCAAAAAGTAAAACAGGGAACTCTCCTTGCTGAAGTGACACATACTAATTTTGGATTAAAATTGAATGATATTAATTTTTCGATAGAAAAATTAAAAACGGAAGAAGAAATTTGGAAGGCTGATATTCGATCTCAGATTAACAGGTTAGCAGCTCAAAAAGTGGCAAAGGAAAGTGAGATTCGATCTCAAATCCGACAATTGGAGATGGAATTAAAAGTGAATCGTTCTTTGGTAAAAGATTTGAAAAGTATTTCGGTATCAGAAGACGCCGCTGTTAATCCAATTGCCACAAAAATAGATGGATTAAAGCAGGAGTTGGAGTTAGTGGTAAAGCCATTAGATGTTCAAATTACTAGGATGGAGGAAGAATTAAATTCATCAACAAATCCTAAAAGAATTCAAATTCGGAAACTCCGACAGGATGAAAAACATTTTAAACAAGAGAAAGACAAGCTATCTATCTTTGCTCCAACGGATGGATTGATTGGAAATATTTATTGTAAAGAGAAAGAAAATATTTCTTCATTTAATACTTTGATTTCATTTTATGAACAAAATCCGACTATGGTTAAAGGATTTGTTCATGAAAATTTGATTCTTGAGGTTGTGGTAGGTGATACGCTAGAAGCAGTCTCAACTCAACATCCAGAGCATAAGTGTCAAGGTGTAGTTTCGGGATTGGGGTCTCGAATTGTTGAAATTCCAGAACGTCTTCGTAAAAATCCTGATCTAAAAACTTACGGAAGAGAAGTCTTGATTGCGATACCCGCGTCTAATCATTTTTTACAAAAAGAAAAAGTGATGTTGAATTTATTAAAGGCAGGAGATAAACCTGTTAGTTTTTTAGATTCAGTATTGGATAGGAGTGATGAACAAACTAAGAAAATAATTACTGGTAAGAAATGATGAAAAATACTTTCTTTTTCCTATTTATATTTTTTGGGAATACATTGTTATTGAACGCTCAGTCACAATTGACCACCTCTGAAGTTTTAGCATCCGCTAAAAATCAATACACCCTTCAACTTCAACGACAACGAGTAGATTTTCTAAAAAAATCAGATTCCAGTCTACCCTTTGTAGATGAATTGGAAATGCGTACGGAGACGAATGATTTTAGATTGGTAGAACAGGAATACGCACTTCGAGGAAGATTTCATACCCGAGATCAACGGAGAGCACAAGAGGATTTACATCAAGCAACGATAGAACTTAAGAGTATCGAAGAACAAATTTTAATGCATGAATTGTTGAGCGAACGATATTTTGGGATTGTTGAAGTTTTATATTTTGAAAAATTATTATCTGCAAAAAAAGAACAAAAGGTTTTATTGGAAGATCGGTTATTAGTTTTTCGAAAAAGTATCAACTTGCCTAAATTCGAAATTGCAGATTTGATTGATGCAGAAGATGAATTACATAGTGCAGAGCGAGATATTTTAAGATTAGAAAATGCGTTAGCGGCTGCTCAGCAAAAAATTTATAGATGGTCTAATGAGGTTGGGTTTTTAAAAACTGAAAATGTGGCTTTAGTGAGTATAGATGAAGTGGTGGATTTGGTGCGATCTTTTTCAACAGAACCCTCTGCCTCTCATGCGAATTTGGTGAAGCGAAATCTAAATGCAGAACTCGCTGTTCGAGAACAAACACTTAGACGAGCGGAAGAAGAAAATACGTTTGAATACTTTCAAGCAAAAATAGGAGGAACAGATGATACTGGATTTCGTCAAAATTTTACACTAGGTTTAGGAGTTCGAATTCCTGTAAGAAATAGAGAAAAATTAAACTTGATGGAACTAGAATTTGAAAAGATTGATGAAGGAGCTAAATATGAAGAAATTCGATTAACTCTTAAAGATCGAATGGCTCAAATAAAAATCCAAATAGAAAATAATTATCGATTGTACCAATTATTGAATCAACAATTGAATGGTAGTCAAGCTGCTACTGTACTTGAACAATATCAAAAAATAGCAGGCGCATCTCCCTTAGCCATGCTAAAAATTAGAGGAAGCCAATTCAATAAAGAGCTAGAAAAATTTAGAATAGAGCAGGATATATACATGCTGTATTTAGGGTTATTGGATGCTTCAGGCGCCATTATGGAATTGCCACTTCGCAATTATTTATTGGCAGATCAACCTTCTTTTTAATTTTTTTCCAAAAATAATACATCAGGAAAAGGGAAGAAGAGAAGAAGGGAAGACGGATTTACGATTTACGATTTGAGAAGTTTTTCGAATACTTGTGAAAGTAAAAGTCAAAATTTTTCGAAAAACTTCTCAAATCGTAAATCGTAAATCCGTCTTCCCTTTTTCCCTTTCTTCCCTTTGGATAGTTAACTTTTAAATCAGTTGTTGAGGATGTTTTCATTCAAAAATTGGCTTGGTTTTTTATTTTTTCTGTAAGTATTTCCAATTCATTTTTTATTAAAAAAGTAATTTAAGTACGATATAAGTAGCTGACAATCAAATGATTATTTGTTTTAATGTATTCTTTTTTCTCGTCACGGAATTTTCCCTATTTAAGAGTTTTTGGCATTGATTTTATACAAGTTAGGTTGCACCCACTTAACACATTGAAAATACAGAATCTATAGTATTCTATTATTTTTTTTCAGATAAAATAGAGTGCAAGGTTTCTAACAGTACGTCAGATGAATGCTTTAAGAATATTACAAAGACCGTTAAGGTTAGACTTCAAAGAGTTTGAAGGCCTAAACTTTGCTATCCTGAAAACGGATAGAGACCTGTCAGGAATGGATCTGACTAGAGCGGATGGGATTATTATTGAAAATGATACTGTTGATGTTGTTTTAAATATTATAAAAGAAGTCAGAAGTGCAGAGAATCCTTCTTTTTATTTAAAACCATTATTTATTAAATCAATTTCAATGCCTACCGAGGTGGTTCAATTAACTGATGGAAGAGTAGAAGAGAATGCAATGAATAGAGCATTGCAGAGATCGCTTGAGATCAACAAATTTGTTAAAAGTATCCAAGCTGGTACAAAAGGTTTAAATTTTTCTCAGAGCTTAGTGCTCAAAACAACCCAATATATATACACTCGGCAAAAGCCATTAGTACCTTTTAGAAATCGTAAATCTAAGATTGGTTATTCTTTTCCTTTTATTAGTGGTTACATTGCTGATAAGGATCATTTACAGATTTTGAATAATCTAGAGGATGTAAAATTTGCAGAATACTTCAAAGGTAAAACGATAGACAAAGTAAACTTATGTCACGAATGTGAGGGAACATATTTGAATTTTAGAGAATGTTGTCCGAGTTGTAATTCTTTGGATTTAAAAACAGAGAATTTAATTCATCATTTTCGTTGTGCTTACATTGGTCCCGAGTCGGATTTTAAACATGACGACGATTTAATTTGTCCAAAGTGCGATAAAACGATGCGGCACATTGGAATTGATTATGATAAGCCTTCTGAAATTTACCAATGTCAAACCTGTAATCATCAATCGCAAGATGTGATGATGCAAGCTGCTTGTGTGGATTGTGGGCATGAAATGGATTTGGATCATATCGCTAATCGAACAATTCAAACTTTACAAAATACTGCTGCTGGAGAAAAATTGGCAATGCGTGGTTTTTCAACTACTGCGGCTAGCCAACCTCAGTATGAATTTAAGACTTCTAAAAATTATTTGGGATGGGGATTATTTAAAATATTGGTAGGACAAGAATTACAACGGTTATCATTACGAAGTCATGATAGTCATATAGGAGTGATTCAACTGAATGAATCCCAGTTTAGTTTTTTAGATGAAGAGACAAAAGGTGTTTTACAAAAAGAAATATTATCCATTGTAGGCCAGTACCTACGAAATGTGGATTTAATTTCTTACCAGAGTTTTTCAACTTATGTTTTCTTAATGCCAGAGAGTAGCCAAAGTGTAGCATCTGAAATGAAAGATACTATTGAATATAATTTGCAAAAACTAATAGGAGATAATATTGATATGGGAGGAGCGAAAATGTTGGAAGTAGAGGTTCAAACGCTTGATCCGGATGATGAGAGTATTTTGCAGATGTTGGGGTAGTTAATTTTGAATTTTGAATGAAGAATGTTGAATCTGTCTAAAGCTATTGATTCACAATTTTTCGATTTATTCAAAATTCAAAATTTGTCATTCAAAATTAACAAATGAATTCAGCACTTGATTATATTTTACCAGAGTACATTCAGTACTGGTCACAGGTCGGAACATGGAAGTTTGTTCGGGTCTTTTGGTATTTTATAGTCTTTGAGTTGACGCGATATATTTTAGTAGATTTTGCGGTAGCAGGATGGTATTGGATTTTTAGAAAAAGTCGAAAAGAAAAATGGGAAGAAGCACGTCAAGCTTTTTGGAATGAAAACCCATTTGTCTCTGTAATCATTCCAGGAAAAAATGAAGGAAAACATCTCTTTAAACTCACCAAGTCTCTATCTGAGCAAACTTTTCAAAATTTTGAATTAATTATTGTTGATGATGGATCGGATGATGATACGCCGATCATTGGTCGTAATTTACAAAAACGAGGATTGATTGATTTGTTTTTGAGAAATGATATGCGGGGAGGAAAAGCATCGGCTGCCAATTTAGCATTACGTTTTTCAAAAGGAAAATATATTGTTCACTTAGATGCAGATTGTTCTTTTGATAGGGAAGCGATTGAAAATATTTTGATTCCATTTTTTTTAGATGAAAAAATAGGTGCAGTAGGAGGGAATGTAAAAGTGCGAAACTATGAGGAAAGTTTATGTGCTAGATTACAAGCTATTGAATATTTAAAAACAATATCCGTAGGCCGTATTGTTGCCTCTCAATTAGGGATTTATAAAATCATATCAGGAGCTTTTGGAGCCTTCCGTGCAGATGTCACGGATTCGATTAAAGGTTGGGATATTGGACCTGGACTTGATGGTGATATAACAGTAAAAATACGTAAGTCAGGATATAAAACCGTTTTTGAGCCTTCCGCAGTTTGTTTGACAAGTGCACCTGCGAAATTTCGAATTTTGACCAAACAAAGATTGCGCTGGGATAAATCTATTATTCGATTTAGAGTAAGAAAACATGCAGATGTTTATCTTCCAAGTGAAAATTTTAAATGGTTGAATTTTTTCGCTTTGTTGGAAAATGTATTTTACAATGTCATCTTGGATATTACTTGGTGGATTTATGTGATTGATATGTTTGTTAATTATGGCTCTTCATTGAAGTATATTATTCCTATGAACCTTACAATTTATACATTGGTTGGATTTGCACAAATGACGAGTACGTACATTTATTCGGAGAGACGAAAGGAGGAATTGAAATTGTGGTGGTATGTTCCAATGATGAGTATTTACACGGGAACATATTTGAGAATGATCCGAAGTATCGCTTATATTCAGGAGTTCTTTTTTAGAAAATCATATGACGATCCTTGGAACCCTGTGAAGTCAAGTGACCAAGCGAGGGCGAATGGGTTTTAAAGAAAAGAAAAAGGGAAGGCGGATTTACGATTTATGATTTGAGAAGTTTTTTCGAATACTTTGATCACAAATATTAGAAAAAACCTCTCAAATCGTAAATCCGTCTTCCCTTTTTCTTTTTTATATTATTACCCTTCTGTGTAAACCTTTGAATATTAGAGATTATTCTAAATAGAATTGTATAGAGAATTTCAAAACCTAGTAAATACAAGGTTTTCGACTCATTCAAAATTCAAAATTTATCATTCAGAATTAACTCTATTATCTAAGCGTAACATCCCCTTTAAAGACTTCAACAAATCCATCAATAAATTCGATCTCCGCATAGTAAACTAAAACACTCGGATTTATTTTCTTTCCTTTAAAATATCCATCCCAACCATGGTCAGATGAATTTGGTTGAAAATCTTCATCCGTAAAAACCAGTTCTCCCCATCTTGTAAATACTTGGAATTTATTGACTTGCTTAACCATTGTTTCATTCGCAAAGATTTGGAAAACATCGTTGATACCATCTCCATTTGGAGTAAATATATTTGGAATAAATACTTCTCTTGGTTTTTCGACAGCAATCAAAATACGATCCGTTGCGATACAACCATTTATAGAAATAATAGTTAACTCGTAGTGAGTTGAGTTAAGAGGATTAGTTGTTGGGTATGGGCAATCTGTACATGACAATGAATCTGAAGGCGTCCAAATAAAAGTGTCAATTTCAGTAAGTGGGAAATTTATTTGAGGTTGCAAATCATATGATTCTCCCAATGTAATAGTTTCCCTTTCTGGTAATTCTAAAATTAATTCTGAGACATTTGTAATTGTAATTTCCTCTGAATATTGGCAACCTTCCGCATCTTCAATGATAATATCGTAACTCCCAGCATCAAGGAAATTAAAAGATGAATTTGTTGTAAATGGTTGAAAATCAATGGAATAGAGGTAAGGAGGAGTTCCTCCATTTATATCTTCTATTAAAATACTTCCATCATCTCCAAAACAAAGTGGGTTATTTATAACAATATCTGCACTTGAAATAACAGCGGTACTTTCTGTTACGGTTATACTTTCGGAGGTGCTACAGCCATTGAGTGTATTCGTGATTTCTAAAGTGTAAATACCTGGAAGTGAGATGTCAGGATTTAATGTATTTGCATTGTTATCAATATTTCCATTTGAGGTTGTCCATTGTGTGGTGAAGTTATTTCCAGTAGAAGAATTACTCGCATCAAGGGTGATAGAAAATGTTGTACAATCAAATTCGTCAGCAGGGTTGATATTTACAAAAGGAGATTCGACATCTTCAATTACTGTGATCTCATCCTCAACGGTACAACCATTTGAACTATTGGTAATCGTTAAAGTATAGGTTCCAGCTTGATTGATGGTCGGACTTAAAGTATTCCCATTTGTTATTGTTCCTGGTCCTACCCAAGTGTAATTAAAATCATTTCCACTAGAAGAACCCATTGCATTTAATTCAGTTGATGTTGTGAAGCAAGTTAATGTTTCAGGAATTGCAATAGTAATGTTAGGTGTTTCCTCATTTTGAGTGATGGTGACAGAAGTGGAAGCGGTACATCCATTTTGAGTATCTGTTACTGTTAAAAATAGGTCGCCGGCTTCATCTATTTGCGGATTAGGAGTATTTGAAATTATATTGTTATTGATGGTCCATTCATAATTTACATTTCCTAAAGGAAGGGAATTACTTCCATCAACCACTAAACTATTTTGATTACAATCTAAACTTAAATTGGTAATCGCCTCAATAGATGGTTGAGGCGAAATAGTATCTTGCTGTACAGATATATTTTGAAGTGTAGTACAGCCATTGAAATCATTTGTAATAATTATTTGATATTGACCAGCTTCATTTACATCAACAATATCTTGCGTTCCTATGGCATTTCCCGAAGGAGAAAACCATTCAAAAGTGATAGGACTTCCATTGGAACCAGTTGAAGCAGTAGCATCAATAGTAACCATATTATCTAAACAAGTAAGAATTCCTTGTGGAACGGCAACTAGATTAGGAGTGGATAAATCTACGGTAACATCAGTTGTAATCTCGGAAGTACAGCCGTTGGAAATATTTGTAACAATTAAATTGTAAGTTCCAATAGCAGTAGCATTATAACTAAAGTCATTGTTTAAAGTATTCCCATTTTCATCTTGCCATTCGTAACCAAAGTTGCTACCAATACTAGAATTAGAAGCATCTATGGTATATGAATTTTGGGAGCAAGTAAGTACTCCTGGGGCATTAGTATTTGCAATAGGAGGTGTAATGTCAGCATCTACCATAACAGATGTAGAAGCAACACAGCCACTTGGACTATCAAGGACATCAAGAATATAAATGCCTGATTGTGATATAGTTAAGTTCGGGTCAGTTCCAATGGGTTGTCCAATATTATTGTACCATTGGTAAGAAAGAGTACCTGAACCAGAAGACATAGAACCAATAAGTGTGATTTGAGATTGGCTACAACTGATAACCTGAGGAGGCAAAATGGTTGCATTAGGTTGGCTTGCTGAAGGAATAACATTGACTGTTGATTCAGCAGAACACCCATTGATGTTATCAGTTACAATCAAGGTGAATTCACCTGATTCAGAAGTAGAAAGTAAAGGAGCGAATCCAGCAGTAGCGCCATTAGGTGAAATCCATTCGTAGGTGAAGTTTGGACCTATACTTGAATTGGTTCCGTTGAGGTTAGCTGTCGTTATTGTACAACTTAATGCTGCATCCATTCCCGCATCAGAAATTGGCGAAGTGATGTTTTCCTCCACTAAGAAATTTCCATTGGCTGAACACCCGTTCGCCATATCTGTTACCGCTAAGTTATAATTTCCAATATTTGTAATATCAATGTTATTTTCATCAGAAATAAAATTACCATTCGAATCTGTCCACGAGTAAGAGAGTGCTCCTGTTCCACTTGAATTGATCCCACTTAAATTTATAACAGTATCTGCACATGTCAGAAAACCTGACGATGTGATGTTTACGGTGGGTAAATTTGCATCTTGAAATACTTCAACGGAAGAAGTATCAGCACAGCCATTTATAGTATTGGTAACAATTAAAATAAAAGTATCGGCAGCGTTGACATCAAGCGTAATATTGTTTCCTAGGTTGGCGCCTGAAGTATTTGTCCATTGATAATTGATGTCTATTCCAGATGTGGAGTTGGCTCCATCTAGAGTGGTAATATTAGTTCCACATGTAATTGTTGCATCTTGCCCAGCATCTGAAATGATATTGGTAATATTTTCATCAACAGTTACTTGTTCTTGGATAGAACAACCATTTGAATTATCAGTAACTATAAATGTATAATTTCCACTTTGATTAGTAACAAATGAAATATCATTGGATAAGTTATTCCCTAAATTATTTTGCCACTCATAAATAAAGTTAGTACCATTGCTACTTCCAATTCCGTTGAGGGTAACATTAGTTTGAAGACAAGTGATGGTTTCAGAAGTAGTTTGAATTTGAGGAGCTGCGAAGTTTTGAAAAATTTCTACTGTTGCATCTGTAAAACATCCATTATCAATATTAGTAACGACTAAGGTATAGGTACCAATAGCATTTACCGTTAAATCTTGATTTTCTAATAACAATGTATTTCCGTCCATCCATTGATATGAAATATTATTACCAGTTGAACCTGAATAACTTAGAATAATATCTTCATTGTTGCAATCTAGCACATCAGTTGCTAAAGAAATATTTGCTATCGGGACAGCACCTTCTTGTATAACTTCAATTGTTTCAGCGATGGTACAACCATTTTCCATATCAGTAATGACTAAGGTATAAGAACCTGCATTTGATACATTAGTAATCGGTTCAGTATCTATTGTTACCAAATCTGAATCCAACCAATTGTATTCAAAATTACTTCCCGTAGAAGAGTTGCTTCCATCTAGAGTTACTTGAGTATTGCTGCAAGTTATCGTATCAGGTAATAAAACATTAATGGTTGGTTCGACCATATTTTCTTGAACAACTACATTTGTAGAGGAAGAACAACTTGTGGAATTATTAGTAACAATTAATGTATAAATGCCTGATGTAGAGGTGGTTAGGGTAAGGCCGGAACCTAAGGTATTACCAAGGTCATCTTGCCATTCGTATTCAATATTATTTCCAGTATCAGAACCCATACCATCTAAAGTGACTTGGAGATTAGTACAAGTAATGTTACCATTTGAGTTGGCAAATACGGTAGGAACGGAAGTGTCTTGTTGAATAATTACTTCGTCACTTGCGGTACATCCGTTTAACCCATTAGTTACAACAAGTGTAAATGTATCTGCGTTGGAAATATCAAGTGTGATTCCTGAACCTATATTTGTATTGTTAGAATTGAACCATTCGTAAGTGAAATCATTACCTGTACTTGAGTTACTTCCATCTAGAGTAATGGCAGTAGGTGTACAAGAAATGGTACCACCAGTTCCTGCGTCAGCTATAGGTGCAAGTGTGTCGAAGGTAATTATGGTAAAATCAGATTGAGTACATCCATTAGAATTATCAGTAACAATTAAGGTGTAAACATCAGCATCAGTTACTGTCAGTAAAATTTCATTTCCAATACTGTCTTGATTTGAATTTTGCCATTCGTAAGTAATATCTGATCCAGAACTTGAATTACTTCCGTTTAATATTGTTTGAGAAATATTACAATTAAGTACAACATCTTGGCCAGCATCAGCAGTTGGTAAATTACTACTTCCAGAAACGACTACGTCGTCAGTTTCAAAACATCCTGTAATATCATTGGTTACAATTAAAGTATAAATTCCAATATCGGAAGTTGTTAAAGTACTTCCTGTACCGACTTGTTCGCCATTCGCATTTTCCCAAACCAAAGTAAATCCTATTCCATTATCGGAATTACTACCATCTAAGATTATAGTAGGAGAGGCGCAACTAAGTGCAATATCAAGTCCTGCATCTACATTTGGAGGAGTATTGTTAAATGAAATATCCACATCGTCAGAAGAAGAACATCCGTTAGTTGTATTAGTTACGACTAAGGTGTATGTTCCATCAGTCATTGTGGTTAAAGTATTACCTGTACCGACTTGTTCTCCATTCGCATTTTCCCAAACTAAAGTAAATCCTATTCCATTGTCAGAATTACTTCCATCAAGAGTTGCAGAAGTATTGTTACAATCGATGACTGCATCTGCTCCAGCATCTGCATTAGGCAGATTGCTACTTCCTGAAATGATAGCTATATCAGAAGAAGAACAACCATTTGAAGTATTGGTTACGATTAAGGTGTATGTTCCACTAGTCATTGTGGTAAAAGCATTTCCCATTCCGACTTGATTTCCCATATCATCTTCCCAAACTAATTCGAATCCAGTTCCATTATCAGAACTACTTCCGTCGAGAGTTGCAGAAATATTGTTACAATCGATGACTGCATCTGCTCCAGCATCTGCATTAGGCACATTACTACTTCCTGAAATGATAGCTATATCAGAAGAGGAACAACCATTTGAAGTATTGGTTACGATTAAGGTGTATGTTCCGCTAGTTATTGTGGTAAAAGTATTTCCCATTCCGACTTGATTTCCCATATCATCTTCCCAAACTAATTCGAATCCAGTTCCATTATCAGAATTACTTCCATCAAGAGTTGCAGAAGTATTGTTACAATCGATGACTGCATCTGCTCCAGCATCTGAATTTGGTACATCACTACTTCCCGAAATGATAGCTATATCAGAAGAAGAACATCCACTAGAGGTATTAGTTACGATTAAGGTGTATGTTCCGCTAGTCATTGTGGTAAAAGTATTTCCCATTCCAACTTGATTTCCCATATCATCTTCCCAAACTAATTCGAACCCAGCTCCGTTATCAGAATTACTTCCATCAAGAGTTGCAGAAGTATTGTTACAATCGATGACGGCATCTGCTCCAGCATCTGCATTAGGTACAATACTACTTCCCGAAATAGTAGCTATATCAGTAGAGGAACATCCATTATTTATATTGGTTACCACCAATGTGTAGGTACCCGTATTAGCAGTAGTAAGCGTATTTCCTCCACCTACAGGAACTCCCATATCGTCAAGCCAAGTTAATTCAAAGCCAACTCCTGTACTAGAATTTCCACCATCTAAAGTTGCAGTAATATTGTTACAATCTATTACTGCATCCATACCTGCATCAGCAATAGGATCTGCTAAGTCATCTGTAATAATTGCAATATCGATAGCAGAACATCCATTGTTTGTATCTGTCACAACTAATATATAAGTACCTGGTTGAGAGGTAGTTAGCATAGTTCCTGATCCGACTTGCTCCCCATTCGGGGTTTCCCAAACTAAGTCATAACCTATTCCCGAATTAGAATTATTTCCATTAAGTGTTGCTGTTAGATTATTACAATCGATAACAGCATCAGAACCAGCATTGACAAAAGGCGGATCGGTATTTTCGGTGACTATGACATCATCAGTTGAGGTACAGTTGTTGTCGGTATTGGTCACTACTAAAGTATAAGTACCTTCATCAGATGTCAATAAACTTGTTCCTGTTCCAACCGTTGCTCCTGAATCATCTAACCAAGTAAGTGTGAAATTATTTCCAGAATCAGAACCACTTCCATCCAAAAGAACAGGAGAATTGGTACATGTTATCGTTGCATTTGGTCCAGCGTTAGCATTTGGTAAGTTACTATTTCCAGAAACAATTACTTCATCGGAAGATGAACATCCAGTTGTATTATTCGAAACAACTAAAGTGTAAGTACCTTCATTGGAAGTGTTAAGTGTTGCACCTGTTCCAACTGTTGCTCCTGAATCATCTAGCCAAGTAAGTGTAAAGTCATTTCCCATAGTGGAATTACTTCCATCGAGAGTTGCAGAAATATTGTTACAATCAATAGTGGCATCTGCACCTGCATTTGCAGTAGGCGCACTACTTCCACTAACCGATACCATATCTGAGGCAAAACAATCATTAGAAGTATCAAAAACTAAAAGGGTATAAGTGCCTGCTTCACATACTTCAGGGTTGAGTACCGTACTTGAAAAACTATTTGGGCCAGACCATAGATATTCAACTGTATTTCCAGTAGAAGAATTTGTTCCATTTAAAAATACACAACCAGTTGTACAATCCAATACTTGATTGGGCCCTGCATCTGCTATAATCGTTACTTGGTTATCAATGACTGTGATCGTATTGAATGCAGTACAAGGAGGGGCATTTCCAGAAGTTTGAGTAACAACAAGAGTATAATTTCCTTCACAACCAACTTCAATCATAGGAGTTCCCCATCCACTAACAATACATGGACCAGACCAATCGTAAGTTATATCAGAGCCAGTCGAAGAAAAACTTCCATCTAAAATAACAGTTGGACTACTACAGTCAATTGTAGGAACTGGATTTTGAATAATAAAAGCAAAAGGATCAAGCACTTCTAGATTTAATGTAACAATACTATCGCACCCAAGAGCACTTTGCCCTTGAAGAGGAATAACAAATGTTCCCGTTGTACAGTAGGTATTATTATTTCCAACTGTAAAACAATCACCTTCACATAAGACTTCATTCAGGGTTTCAGTTGCTGTAGGAATAACTGTAAGATTGGTAGTAGTTGCGCTTTGGCAACCGTTGGGAAGGGGAATATTGTCGGTGTAAATACCTGTGGTTGTTTGATTGGCACCACCTGCAAAATGAGATTGACCTTCACAAATAGTTACATCTACTATTTGTTCTGTTCCCCCAAAATAAGGTTCCGGTTCAAAAGGACAGATGGATTGATTATTGTTAGCACCTCCTGTTGACCCTGTTGTACCAAAATGAGCCATCGTTCCTCCACCTAAAGAGTTAGTAACAATATCATAAGTCCCATTTAGTACAAGGACATTGTCAAAATAAACCTCATAGTCGAAGGTGACTCCATTCCATTTAATTTTTATTGGAAAATCTTCACCTGTTTCAATATTTCCTCCGTTCAGCGCCACAGGGCCTGCGATAATATTTGTTCTATCCCCGTTGATGAAAACAGCAGCGTGATCTTGTGGGATATCTCCAGTCGCTGCTCCATTATCCCAAGTATCGAATTCAAAAAATAAAGAATTAAGAATTCCTTCCGCTCCGATTCCTCCTCCTCCTGTTCCACATGCAGATGTTCCTGCAGGTGAATTTTGAAAAGCTAATGTAATTCCATCTGCTCCTCCATTATTTGTTCCAAAATTAAGAACTACATTCTTTTCAAATATTTGAGTCATATCATCTGCATTAGAATCCCATGCACAGCCTAGTTGATTATTGAGAGTTGTAGTAAGTTGGATACATCCACCAGCACTATTATTTGCAGTTCCGACTAGAGCATCTAAAGTTAATGGAGATGGAGCAGGTGGATTTGCTGATGAGACTCGAATTTCAAATGTACCATTGGGCGCACCACCTACTGCCCACACTCGAATAAAATAAGTTGTGCCAGGCACTAGCGCACTTCCTTCAAAGATGGCAGAGGATTCGTCTCCACAAAAATCTTCAGCAGAACAACCTTCTAGGGTTAGATTATTACAAGTTCCAGTATAAATTGCCATGGCAGGATCAATCATAGTACCAGGTAAAAGTACTATGCTTAAAAATCCACTAGGAGGTACTGTTGTAGAAAACCAGAAATCACTAGAAGTATAATTTCCACAAGGTGGTGCAGTTACTCCAGAATTGGTATTTCCTAAATTACTATAGGTTTCAAATGAAGACATATCATTTGAAATAGGTGTGGCAGTATTGCAGTTATTTCCAGCCCATAATCCATTTTTTATAAAAAAAATAAAAAGGAGTGCAAGTAGGAGTTTAAGTGTTGGTTTCATCAAAAAGGGAAGGTTAACTTGAAGAAGAGTTTACAATAAATGAAAGGTAAAACCTTTCGATTTATTACAGTCAATTCTAAAATTTGATTGAAAAAAATTAGGTGCTTTTTCCGAATACTAAAGTACAAAAATATTTAGATAGCAAGTATATAAGAAAAATCGCATGTTTTTTAAATAAGACAGATGGAACCAGATATACTTGATTTGACCCCAAAAAACCTAATTTTAGTACGTTTCTCTTAAGTATTCACCATTCATACCTTAGTATTCACCATAATGAGTCCATTGTCCACCATTTCGCTTCCAAATCATTTAATTAAAAAGGATTATTAAAGCATATTTGTAATGTGCCAAATGCATCAAAACAATTCGTCAACCAACTAAAATTCAAAATTTACTTATGACAAAATTGAGCCTTGTAAGAAATAGAAGTATCGAAAAAGGAGCTTATCGAAATATTACAAAAGCTATTGGAAATACTCCTCTAATCAAACTTCGACATTTGAGCGAAGATTTACATACTAATATTTATGTGAAATTGGAGAGCTTTAATCCAGGGCAATCAGCTAAAGATCGAATTGCGGCATACATGATTGAACAGGCTGAACGAACTGGCGAATTGGCACCTGGAGGAACTGTAATTGATGCAACTTCTGGAAATACAGGATTGGCTCTAGCTATGATAGCAGCGATTAAAGGATATCGATGTGTTTTGGCAGTTGCTGACAAGGCTTCTAAAGAAAAAATTAATGCATTGAAGGCAATGGGCGCTGAGATTGTTTTATGTCCTTCCAAGGTGAAACCAGAAGATCCACGATCTTATTATTCTCAGGCGATAAGTTTGTCAAAAGAAATACCTGGCGCATGGTATGCAAATCAGAATTTTAATCCAAATAATAACTTGGCTCATTATCATTCTACTGGACCTGAGATTTGGGAACAGACTGAAGGTAAAATCACTCACTTAGTTGCCGCAGTAGGTACAGGTGGGACTATGTGTGGGACAGCTAAATTTTTAAAAGAACAAAATCCAAATATTGAGGCAGTAGGTGTTGATGCTCGTGGCTCTGTTTTAAAAAAATATCATGAAACTGGAATTTTTGATGATAGCGAAATCCATCCCTATAAAATAGAAGGTTTAGGAAAAAGTATCATTCCTGGAAATGTGAAATTTGACATTATTGATTATTTCATCAGAGTGAATGATAAAGATTCTGCTCACATGGCTCGATCTTGTGCAAAACGGGAAGGTCTTTGTGTAGGATATTCTTCAGGAGCAGCAATGCAAGCGGTACATCAGAAAAAGGACTGGAAAGAAGATGATGTGGTGGTAGTCATCGTTTCAGATCATGGAGGAAAGTATCTAAGTTCAATCTACAATGATGATTGGATGAAAGAGCAAGGGTTTTTATAGGAGAAAATAACAGTTCTACTAAAAATAAAAAAAGAGTTTTCACAACCCGTGAAAACTCTTTTCTTACTTTCGATAAGTTCTTTAAGCTTACCTACTTGAATTTCTTTCTTTATATTTTATCAATTGGCGTTTGAGGGTGGCAGTTGCGCCGTCAATAGAAGCCTCAAAAGTTTTATTAGATTCTTTGACATATAAAACACTTCCTGGTAGTGTTATTTTTACCTCAGCAATTTTATCTCTTACTTGACCTGAGTTTTCTAATTTTAATATTACATCAGCGTCAATTATGCGATCAAAGAGTTGAGTAAGTTTACCTAATTTTTTTTCAATGAATTCGATCAATTTTCTATCTGCAGAAAAATGCAGCGCTTGAGTGTGTACTTTCATATATAGTATAATTTTTTTTAATGTTAAAAATAGGTAAGAAAAATTTGCGGGATATGCTACATAGGCATTTTGGTTAAGTTGTTAAGTAATTTAGATTAATATAAACACCAATCTAAGTTATTTATTTCGAAAAACAAACACTTAGCAATATTTCTGTGATATTAAACTTCATGGAAAGAGTATTTATTTTATAATATATGGAATTAACAGATTAAGATATATTAAAATACATTTAAATTGTTAGGCCTTTATTCCTCTACACTTTCAATAAAAACAAAACGGTTACACCGTAAAATTTGTTCAATCTTAACTCAAAAGAATTGTGACATTTTTTCAGTAAAAAATTATTCAGATTTTTTTTTCGCCTTTGGATGAGCTTGCTGATATACTCTTTTCAATTTTTCAATGGAATTATGAGTATAGACTTGCGTTGCTGCAAGGCTACTGTGGCCCAATAATTCTTTGATAGCATTGAGATCAGCGCCCGCATTGGATAGGTGAGTGGCAAAGGAATGACGCAATACGTGTGGGCTTCGTTGTTCTACTGTCGTAACTAGGGAAAGATATTTTTTAACAATATTATAGACTTTTTTAGGATAAAGTATTTTTCCCTTTTTTGTTAAAAAAAGCGGAGCATCCTCTCCTAAAGCAAACTCATCAGTCCTAACTTCTAAATAATTATTCAAACGATAAGCTAGTGGTTTGGCAAAAGGAATCAAGCGTTCTTTATTGCCTTTTCCTAAAACCTTGACATGTCGATTAAAGAAATCAATATGATTAGGAGTTAATTGAATTAATTCAGATCGACGCATTCCTGAGGCATATAATAATTCCATAATCATCTCATCTCGAACCGCCTCGTAGCCTTCTCCAAAGTTTATTTTTTCAAAAAGATTCCCTAATTCAATTTCTTTTACTACCACAGGTAGGCGTTTTCCTACTTTTGGAGCAATTACTTTGAGCATCGGGTTTTCAGTAACTTCCTTTCTTTTCTTTAAAAATTTAAAATAAGTCTTTAATGTGGAGAGTTTTCGATTGATAGAACGAGGAGTGATCTTCTTTTCCATGAGTTGGACTATCCATGAGCGGATATGAAAATGCCTCACTTCCTGGACGGAAGCAAGGCTATAAGTTTCTTCTATATATGTGTAAAATTGCTCTAAATCTTTTTGATAAGCAATTACAGTATGCGGTGAAAATCGCTTTTCTAGCTTTAGGTATTTTATAAAAACAGTAATGTTCATTCTAATTATTTGTAAGTGTTTCTATTGAATGCTTACTCAAATTAGACAAATACCTCTTCAATAGCAAGAATAGATTATTCTCCGTAATTTTTTTGTTTGTAAGCCGCTTTTAACATCTCAGCTCTTCTTCTTACAGATGGCTTAGTGAACTCTTTACGACGACGTAATTCTTTCAAAATACCAGTTTTGATAAATTTTCTTTTGTACACTTTTAATGCTCTGTCGATTGAGTCGCTATCTTTTACATCAATAATTAACATAAATTATCTTTTTTATTAATTTTTTAAAATTGGACTACAAAGATAAGTACTTTATTAAAAAAATGTTGCATTTTAAGTGTTTAATTTAAAATACTTGGAACGTATTTTTCAATAAATTCCCTAAAAAGAGAAAAACCTATGCATAAAGAGAAAAAAAGTAAACATTTTATAAAAAATCCTGTCTACGAAGGCGGGCTAAAAGCTATGCGTGGATTTATTTCTCAGCATAAAAAGTATCCAAAAGAGGCATTGGAAGCAAAGATAGAAGGTACTGTTTACTTAAAATATACGATTGATTATAAAGGAAAAGTAATTGACGCAAAAGTGTTGAAAAGCCTTGGACTTGGTTGTGATGAAGAGGCAGTTCGAATAGTAAAATTATTAAAATTCAATGTTCCCAAGAATCGAGGGATAAAAGTGAAATTTTTTAAAAATATTCAAATCCACTTTAGATTACCAAAGGAAAAAGAAAAACCGCAAGTTCAGCCTCAACAAAGGCAGATAAATTATACCATAACTTCAAATAAGCCACAAAAAGAAGAACCTAAGGAAAAGAAAGGTGGTGGTTATACTATTAAGATTAACTACTAAGGTGATTCTTTTGAGGTAAAACAAAAAAAGGCTGCTTTTCATTGAAAAGCAGCCTTTTTTTATCAGAAATATATGATTAAGGTCTTTTTACATTTAATCGTTGAGTTGCAACGATTTTGTTATCGTGACCTAATAATTGCACTAAATACATACCTTTTGGAAATCTATCCAAATAGTATTTTTTCTCAGCCTCAGCTTCAAAAGTTTTCACCTTTTTCCCAACAATATTATAAACATTGATTTGGCTTACTGATTCGCTATCATCTTTTAATTGAAAATATTCAGTAGCAGGATTTGGGTAAACCTTAAAAGTAGGTTTGTGTAAACGGAAAGAAGGAGCCTCCGAAGTGTTCTGAGCCAATTGGGCAGAAGCCGCAAAAGAGATAAAAAATAAAAAAGTAAAAAGTATAATTTTCTTCATTCCGTCGATTTTAATGGTGATTGCTACAAAATAAGACAAACATTTGGATAAAACAAGTATGCCTAGGTAGCTTTATTAAAAAATTAACACTTTTTGGATAATAAAATTTAGGTAAGATTCATTATGTTTAATTCAAAAATTACTCCAATTCATATTATCCTTCCAATTTTAGATATAAAAGTTAGGTTTTAAGTGATTTTTATGTGAAGATTAGACTTAATTCTGAATGAAGAATTTTGAATTTTGAATGAGTCGAAAATCTTGTATTTATAAGGTTTTAAAATTCTCCATACAAATCTATTTAGAATAAATAACCACTATTTATAATTATCAAATCTGCCAATCTTTCTTTTCTTTGCATAGAACAAACATACGAGACTCAAAGTTTTAGAACACGCGGTATTTGACTATTCATTATTTATAAGCCAGTAATTAACTTGAAAAATCCGAACATATTTAATATCGCTCCTATGACTACAACAATCAATACACGGTACGCCCATACATCCGCTTGAGGATAATTTGAGGCAAAATTTGCAGTCCACCAACCACCTGCTGTTTGTCCAATTGCCATGAGTCCTCCTATTTTCCAATCAATCAATCCTTGCCAATGGAAGATGCCTAATGCTACAATAGTATAAAGAGCTACGATAAATGATTTTAAAACATTGGCATCAATAATATTGTACCGTGCGATCAAAACCATTATTATTAAAAACATAACACCCATTCCCATTTGGATAAAACCGCCATAAAAACCAAGGGTCAAAAACAAAGGAATTGCAATCAAAGGATTCATTTTTTTATTGGGATCAGTTTTCTGCAACCACCTTTTAGGTTTTATCAAAATGGCAAAAAGCATAAAGACCATCATAAAGCGGAAGACTTGTTTGAATTGCTCATTGCTGACCCAAACTGCTAAAAAAATTCCTGCAATCGCACCTATTGAAATAAATAGAATTGGTTGCCAACTTCTTTTTACATCCAATTTTCCATTTTTATAAAAAGCCCAAGTGCTTGCTGAAGATTGAAATGTGATACCAACTCGATTGGTGGCATTGGCGATGGTTCCAGGTAGTCCAAGAACTTCTGTTAAGATGGTTAATGTAATGGCAGAACCATTGCCTGCAAGAGTGTTGATAAAACCTGCAACGGTTGAACCAACGATGACTATGATGTAGTGGTAAAGTTCGAGTTCCAAAGTAATAATTTGAGGTTGTTTGGAATAGTTTGAGATGGTTTGGGGTTGTTGTCGAATAATTTTGAATCACGATTGTCACTAAATAGTTTTTTTAAAAATATTCGATAATAACTTTAAACTATCCTAAACCAAATTAATGAATTATTTAATCTCTTGACAAAGTTCAACCAAAACTCCATTTGCAGTTTTAGGATGAACGAAGCAAACTAATTTATTGTCAGCACCTCGCTTGGGTTCTTTATTGAGTAAGATAAATCCTTCTTTTTCTAGACGCTTCATTTCTTTTCGAATATCTTTTACGGCATAGGCAATATGATGAATGCCTTCACCTCTTTTTTCAATAAACTTAGCAATGGGACTTGATGGATCAGTTGCTTCAAGCAATTCTATTTTGTTTGGACCTACTTTGAAAAAGGAAGTTTTGACATTTTCAGATTTAACTTCTTCAATTTTATAGTGAGATTTTCCAAGAAGTCTTTTGTAAACTTCATTTCCTGCATCAAGATTTTTGACTGCAATTCCGATGTGTTCGATTTTTTTCATGAGTGAAATTTTGAATTGAAAACTTTTGCAAAAGTAAGTTATTCTGTATCTTTTTTGAGATTTAGGTAAGAGTTAATTTCTGGAATGTAAAACTAGTGGGGTGAATTGTAATTACATTAGTTTTTAAAATAATAAGTTAAGAAAATATTAAGAATTGATTTTTGATTAAACCCTTTCTAAACCTTCAAGTCCAATACACCAAATTCGCTAATCAACAGTTAGTGATCTATTTAAAATCAATTTTAATAACTTATCAAAAACCTTATTATCATGAAAATCAAAATGATTATTATCGGAATGTTTTTATTTGGATTTGCATTTACGTCTCAAGCTCAAACATCTAAAAAGAAAGTGGTCAAAACTCAAGTAAAACAACACCAACGTATTAAGCAAGGGGTGAAAAGTGGAGAATTAACTAGAGCAGAAGCCACTCGATTAAAAAAACAACAAGTGAATATCCAACGTACCAAAAAAGCAGCAAAAGCTGATGGTGTAGTTACTCGTAAAGAAAAAGCGGTTATCAGATCTAAGCAAACTAAAGCGAGTCGAAGCATTTATAAAAAGAAACATAATGCGAGAGATCGGAACTAAAGTTAATGAATAATTAAAAATGAATAATTAATAATTTTTTTAAGAAGAAAAATTGGAATCACAGTATTTTCGATTATTATTAATTATTCATTTTTAATTATCCATTAATACCCTAGTTGCATATTTTTATTAAAACTCAAATCGAGAACTCTTAACTTTCTTCTTTTTCCTATCCTATATTTTTTCACATAGAATAACCTTCCAATCAAAAAACCAAGACCTGCAGAAGAGACTGGAACTTTCCATGCGAGATCATTTAAGGGAACACCATCTAGTGTACCTAACAATGAAAATCCAAGCCAAGATGCGCCAAAAGAATATAAACTACCTTCTGCAATTCTAGCACCTCTTCTATGTTTTTTTATCATGGTGATGTCTGAAACTTTTACAAATCTTTCAGAGAAAACGATGATGTTTTCTTTTACTTTTATATCAATTATAATATCATTGTACCAATCTTTATTTCCTTTGAGTTTAAATATTAATTCTTCTCCAAGGTAAAATTTGGTGGTTTTAATTTTACCTCTTTTTTCCATTTGTAAAACTTTTTGAGCAGATGTAGGTAAGGCTGAAAATACAAAGAGGACAAGCATTAGGTAGAAAAATTTCATAAATCTGAATTTGTTTTTTTTATAAAAAACGAGAAGGGAAGGAAAGTGGTTGGAGGAATCGAAAATAATAATAAAAAGAGAATGCTGATTGGGTAGATACAGCATTCTCTTTTAATATATTTTGATCAATATGACTTAAACTAAATCATCATTTCCATAGTTCGGTTTTTCAGGTACCGGACTGTCATCATTTTTTAAAAAGATGTTTCCTTTTTCTTTAAATAAGAATCCTGCTGCTACTCCAAAAACAAATCCTCCAATGTGTGCCCACCATGCAGTTCCTCCACTTGCAGCTTTTCCCATTTCAGAAAAACCACTAAATAATTGCATCGCAATCCACATTCCTAAAAAGATATATGCAGGTAATTTGAATGATTGGAAAAAAGCCAATACTAATACTTTTACTTGAGATTTTGGAAACATCACAAGGTATGCTCCTAGGACTGCTGAGATAGCTCCACTTGCACCTACTGTCGGAATCGAACCAGCACATATATTAACCATATCTCCAGCACATTTGATGCCTTGAGCATTTCCACAAGGGTAGCAACATCCTAATTGTTCTGTTCCCATTCCTAAATAAATATGAGCAACAGAAGCGGCTATTCCTCCTCCTATATAGAAAATAACAAATTTTAAACTTCCTACTGTAGCTTCAATATTATCGGCAAAAACCCAGAGGAAAACCATATTTCCAATAATATGCATTACTCCACCATGCATAAACATACTGGTTAATAAGGTGTAATAATTTTTTCCATTTAGAATATCTTGGGGAATAGAGCCATATTGACAAATAAGCAAATCCGGATCTTGCATTTGTAGAAAAAAAGCAATCGCATTTAATGCAATGAACCCATAGGCAAAGAGCGGAAAATGACCACCTTTAACTTGGTCGTCACCAATAGGAAAAATCATAATTTTTGGTATTTGATTCGAGGGTAAAGTACGGTTTTTTTAATAAAGTTTACAATCAAACACTATTGAACGGTTGGCCGTGAAACCTCCCATTTATTTGTTTTGAGTGTTTTTGTGTAGAGATATCTAAATTAAACTTGTTAGTTTTGATATCTAAACTTAGAGTTTTAGTCCTATCAATTAAAGCATAAATGACAAATTACCATATTCTTAATGCCAAATAATAGCAACTAGAATTTTTTTACTACTTTGTTCTATCATCAATAAAAATCAAATTACAAAAGTGCTTACACGATTCCTTGTCATATTAAATAGCTTATTGCTATGTTGTTCCATTTTTCAATGGTCAGCCTCTTCTAAGAATTCTTTTCAAAATATAAATACATCATCTGTATTATCTGCAAGTCCTGATATGTTTTGTGATGGAACATTAGGAGAAAATATTTTTACAGATGGAGACTTTGGTTCTGGACCATTAACCAATTTACCTTCGGATGTGAATGGCTATGCTCCAGGCTATGATTATCAAGCAAGTCCTCCTCCCAATGATGGATTCTATACGATTACAAGTAATACTACTTTATGGGGAAGTTTTGCAAATTCGAGTTGGGTAAATACAGGGGATAATAGTAATGATCCAAATGGTTATATGATGGTCGTCAATGCCAGTTTTTCTCCTGGGATTTTTTATGAAAATACCGTTGACAACCTTTGCGAAAATACAACTTACCAATTCACAGCTGATGTGATTAATTTGATAAAACCAGGCTTGAATCAAATTAAACCAAATCTTGAATTTTTGATAGATGATGTAGTTCAATATTCTACGGGAACTATTGCAGAAGATGGTTCATGGAATACTTATGGGTTTACTTTTGTCTCTGCACCTGGAACAGATGAATTAAAATTGACGGTAAGAAATAGTGCACCAGGAGGAAATGGAAATGATATTGCATTGGATAATATTGAGTTTAGAGCATGTGGCCCAGAGATAATTGTTAATACTTCTATTGAGTTCATTTGTGATGGAGAGTCAGCTTCATTGATTGCTGAAATTATTGGTACTCAATATGATACACCTAATTTTCAATGGCAGTTGAGCACAGATAATGGAATGAACTGGAATGATGTAGCAGGTGCAAATGATGAAGAATTATTTATCGGAGTTCCTGTTGCTGGTGACGAGTATCGCCTTTTGGTTTCTAACTCTGCTATTACAATTGATAATCCAAAATGCCGAGTTATTTCAAATGTAAAAGAAATAGAAATTGCTCCAATTAATTTCATTCATTTTGATACGATCTGCCAAGGGGTAACCCTTCAAGTAGGAACTTCTACTTATAATACGAGTGGAGTTTATTTAGATAGTTTGATCGCTTCCTATAATTGTGATAGTATTGTTACAACAAATTTGACCGTCTTGCCTGATGGAGGAATTACGGCAGATTTGGAAATTGTAAATCCTTTTTGTCCAAATGATTCTAATGGAAGTATTTTGATTAGTAATGTTCAAAATGGTTCAGGACAATATGAGTTTTCTTTGGACGGAGGAATGTATCAAGCAAATCCTACTTTTGAAAATTTACCAACAGGAGATTATTCAATCTCTATTTTAGATAATTTTGGTTGTGAGAGCATTATTGAAACTCAACTAATTGACCCAAATCCTTTGACTGTAAATGCAGGCGAGGATCAACTGATCGCTTTGGGGCATGAATATTTAATCCCTACACAAGTTAATTTTGTAGTAGATGGAATTGCTTGGATTCCAGAAATCGGATTGAGTTGTACGGACTGTTTGAATCCTGTTGCATCACCATTTGAAACCACAACTTATCAAATTGCAGTAACTGATGAAAAAGGTTGTGTAGCTATTTCTTCGCTTACGATTACGGTTGATAATACTCGAAGGGTTTTTATTCCAAATGCATTTTCTCCTGATAGTGACGGGTACAATGATTTTTTTACAATTAATACAGGAGTAGATGTTGAATCTATTCTTAGCTTTGAAATTTATAATCGTTGGGGTGCAGTAGTTTTTTCTGAGAAAAATTTTCTTCCAAATGATAATAGTTTCGGGTGGGATGGCTATTTGAATGGGAAAAAAATGGATAGTGGAGTTTATGTTTATAATGCTGAAATATTATTTAAGGATGGAGTGACGGAAAGATTTGTGGGGGATGTAACCGTTGTAGAATAATTTTTTTAATCTCCTCAAAAAAATTCCCCTATCCTAAAAGGAATAGGGGAATAGTGCTGTTGAATAGTTTTAGCTTAAATCATAGGTTTCTATCTAAAGTAAAATTAGGTGTTGTTTTAGCTTTTATTTGCTTTATATATTTATAGACACGTGATAGTTCTAAAATGGTTGGGTGCGTATTAAAATATTTCAAAAAAAATCCTCCACCAGTTTTGAAATTGATGGAGGTGGAAATTTAACTCGAATGTAGTAGTATAATTTTTATATTTTATTAGCAATGGATTGCTTGCTTATTTTTAGTTCAAATTGGTAATTTTCTAATTCAATCATTTCATCAATTTGGTTTTCAGGAAGGACTCTTTCTATCTCTATGATATATTTATCATAAACTAAAGGTGTTTTTTTCCCAAATCGAAACATCAATTCTTTACTCACAACTTGTTCTTCGATATTTATTTCTACTTCTGCTCTAACTTGTCCACTCCAAAAACAATTCGAACTATCATTGATTGGGCATCTAGAATCTTCAATGATATCCACAATTTTCATCTGAAAAGGCTCAAGTTCTAAATCAACTTCTTGCTGAAATTTTATTGTAAATGTTTTATTTATTTGGACTGATTTAATATCAATTGCATCATCAGTAATACAGCTTTCTATACTTAGGATGCTTATTAGTAATATGAATAGGGTTTGTAGATTTTTCATAGGTCTTATGTTTTAGTTGACTTTTATACTAGGGAAGACGGGAAGGGGAATCGTGAGGTTGGGGAGGAGAGAGGTCTTAATATTTTTTTAACGTTTTAGGTTGCGTCATATGTAGCTGTCGGGTTTTAACCCGCAGTAAAAAAAAGCGTCAAAGTATTCTCTTTTTTTACTGCGGGTTAAAACCCGACAGCTACATATGACGCAACCTAAAACGTTACAGGTACGCATTAAAAAACAAACATTCATCAATAGCTTCTTCATAAAATTCAGTATCCTTAAAGTCCGTTATGAATTTCAAATAATACTGATTATACGTTTCGGGCAAAATTGGAATTTCATTGTTATATGGATTATAGTTTGTATTTTTATCCATAATGAAATCATTCAAATCACACTTCGCTAACATAAAACATGCACGAGCTGCCAACTCTTTATTTTTTGCCAAATCAAGTGCTGTTTCATAATATTTTCTAGCCTTATCCATATTAATATTTTCGATATTCCCTAAGTCAGACTCAATAGTGAAATATTTGTTTTTGGAATTTGCATATTGCCAATTTGCTCCACTCCGAAATAAGTCCAATGCATTCCATGAATCTCCAAAATAGGTCATATTATAATATGCATTTCCTAACTGATAAAAAGCAGATGCTCCAGTTTCCAAATGCGCTCGACCTTGATATTCTAAACTTAGAATCTCTTCTAAAATTCCTACTCGATCATAAACCAAAGTATCAGCCAAAGGACAATGAACACAATCTATAATGTGTTCATGAAAAGGATTTAATTTAGGATCTCGATCTCTTTCGTTTCTAGGGACTTTTCTAAAGGTTTCTAATGCTGTTTCAATTTTTCCATTATTAAACATGACAATTCCTCGGAGGGTAAGCAGTTCACTTTTGATAGTGGAGAGGCCATCTTTTTTTACCAAAACTTCTTCCAGATTACTTTTAATATCTTTATCACAAATTTCAATAAGGTCTTCAATGATTTCTAAATCAGGATTCATTTTCAAAGCTTCCAATGGATATTTTAATCGAAATGCTTTTCCTTTCTGACCTGATTTTAAATAAACATCGCCCAACTTGTCATTCAGGTAATCTGGAAAATCTTTATAGTCCCAATAATAAGGATTCTCTTTAATTATATTTCCAATTTCGTTCTCATCACTTAAACCTAAATCGGAATCGAGTTGTGCAATTTTGAGTGCCAATTGAGCGACCTCTAATTGTTCTTTGAGTTCTTTTTTTTCTGCGGGTAAGTTTTGTGCAAGATGTTGAAATGAGAGATTTGCTTCATAATAATCGCCTCCTAAAAAAGTCAAATATCCATCTGCAACTTTCCATAAGTCTAAGTTGCTAACTTCTTTTTCATTGATACATTTTTTTACAAATGCTTTTAATCTTGCTAAATATAATCCTGCCTCTTTTCGAGGAAATTTAAAATTCCGTTGGTTCCTTTTTTTCTTATCATTAAAATCAATGCCCAATAAATCTCTTTCAAGTTTAGTGACTTCTTTGATCAGTAATAATTCTAAATTTTCATTGATTGGTTCAAGTCGATAAATTTGTTCCATCTCTTCGACTGCCCGACTGTCATCAGCATTGGCTCGAATTGTATAAAGTGTTGCACGCTCTTTATCACTTTTACATAGCAACATTAATTCATCCCATTCTTTATTATTTTTCACATAAAAACTTTGAAATGCTGTTTGTCTTTTACTTGGACAGTTTTCAAAAATCAATGAATATAAATAAGAAGCTTCCACTCGTCGTCCTAATTTTCGCAAGGCACCTGCTTTATGACCCATAATCCAATAATCAATTAAACTTGGATTTGCATGTACTTTTCGAACCAATTCATCATACAATTTTAAGGTAGCCTCGTAGCCTTTTGCATAATGTGCTAAGCGAATAATTTGGTAAGCATAGCGTAGCCGAACATAATGAGATTCTGTTTTGTAAAATGCTTTTTTTCCACGGGCGACCATTTTTTGCATGGTGGTAATATCACGTTTGGGAGTCGACCATCCATTACCTGCAACTACGTGTTGTTCGCATTGTTTTGCAAAAATTAAATAGTCAATGACTTCCATGCATTTTTTATCTCGAAGGTGATGAGCAAAGGCATTTCCATTTATTCGAACAGGGAGTGTGGCTTTTTTATCATTGACTGCATTCCGTAATCTTTTGATATCGTTGACCGTGGCTTTGTAAATAACTACACCCATTTCTTTTGGGGTGTATTGGTCACAAAAGCGTTCGCCCCACTCTCGAATATTTTCATCTTTTTGAATGATCTGTAACGAGTCGTAACTTGGAATTAAATCATTGAATCGTAAAAAATATTGAGCGTAAGTTGCATTGGTATTTACGATTTTTGGATTAAGAAAAGAGTAGCCTTCGAATTTTAAATCGAAAGGGCCGCATCCTTTTGATATCTGGTATGGAAGTGCCAGAAATAGAAGTATAAAAAATAGGGAAGAAGAAAGGGAAAAAGGGAAGACGGATTTATGATTTACGATTTGAGAAGTTTGTCGAATAATTTTGATGGTGCTATCACCAGTATTCGACAAACTTCTCAAATCGTAAATCATAAATCCGTCTTCCCTTTTTCCCTTTCTTTTTCCATCTTTTTTTATGGAAAAAAATTGGAAATTATCAACCTCCTTTAAAAATTCGAATAATATCTTGAAGATTCTCATAGGGGTAGTTTTTAATCGTCGTTGTATCCAAATGATAAAAACTGACAGTAAATTTTGAATTTGAAATTTTAGGTTGCAATAATGTAGCAGTTTGTTCCAAAGTATTTTGTGAAATAGTTTCTAATCGAATCACATCATCTTCATACAAATATCTACCGTTAAGGTACGTACTTTTTTTTACCTCAAAATGTGTTTTATCTTTTTGTAAAAAAAAGTTATCGTCAGCCATGTCTTGAGCTTGAAGGTGCGCCATTAATTTTATCATTTTTCCACCTCTAAATAAAACGCCCCATGAAAAAATGGGTAGTGCAACATCTAAGTCTAACGGATATTTTTCAAAATTGTAAATATACTGTTTTGCGATTTCTAAATCAAGAATGGAATTTTTCGTTTCTGCATCTTTGACATCATCTACATTGTAAAACATCAACATTCCTCGATCTACTGGAGGCACTCCGGTCCGTTCAAAATATTTGATTTGATGCAATCGAATGGTTGCACTTATTTGAGTAGAGTTTGGTGAAGTTTCTTTTTTTATAAAATTTAATAATCGAAAATATTTTTCTTTTGTCGTACCTGACCAATCACAATCAATTTGGATTTCGGAAACGTCCTTTTTAATGGTGGAAATTTTAGCTAAAATATTTCTCCCCAAATCTTCCATTTTTTCCAAAGGATAATTTTTTAAACTTCGATTGGTAATAAAAACGGTAGGAATGATTTCGACATTTTTCCAATCAGTAGAATCAAAAATAACTTCAGCTTGAGGAAAAGGTTGATTTGCATTTGCATTCCAATCTACATCAAAAAACTTAACGTAGAGTTTTTGAATGGGAAATATTTGAAGATAATCTTTTTCAGATTGAGTTAAAGAAAAATTAGTTTGCCAATGGTAGAAAGCTGGAGTGATTGTTTTTTCTTTTGGAGTACAAGAAGTGAAGAAAAGTATTCCTAGGATTAGGAGAGCGATTGAACCATCGAACAATGGTTCTCTTGTTCTATTTTCTTTTATCATACCAATCCTTCTCTTAGTAAATCATGCAAATGAACAACCCCCTCATATTTTCCATCATCTTCGACTACCAATTGGGTAATACTTTTCTCTCGCATCATATTTAAAGCTTTCATTGCCAAAACATCTTTACCAACCGTCATAGGATTTTTAGTCATAATATTTTCAGCAGTAAGATGTTCTACTTGTTTTTGATTTTGAAGCATTCTTCGAAGGTCGCCATCTGTAATGATACCTTTAATTACATGATTTGAATCAACAACTATAGTTACCCCAAGTCTTTTTGAAGTCATTTCAATAATTGTATTTCGAATATTTTCATTTTCCAAAACAAAAGGCTTTTCATTCATTGGGTAAATATCACAAACTCTTAAATACAATTGTTTCCCCAATGCACCTCCAGGATGATATTGTGCAAAATCATTTGGAGTAAAACCACGCAACGCAAGAAGGGAAGACGCAAGAGCATCGCCCATAGCCATTTGCGCAGCAGTACTTGCTGTAGGAGCAAGATTATTGGGGTCGGCCTCTTTGTCGATTGGAGTATGTAAAACAAAGTCCGCTTGTTTTGCCAAAAAAGAATTTTCGTTACTCACCATTCCAATCATTTGACTGCCTAAGTTTTTGACCAATGGGACAAGGACTTTAATTTCAGGAGTTTCTCCACTTTTTGAAATACAAAGAATTAGATCATTCGGTTGGATCATTCCTAAATCTCCATGGATTGCATCTGCTGCGTGCATAAAAACAGAAGGCGTTCCAGTTGAGTTAAAAGTAGCGACCATCTTTTGAGCAATCAGGGCGCTTTTCCCAATTCCTGTTACAATTAGTCTTCCATCTGACTGAAAAATACTTTCTACGCATTGACAAAAATCAGCATTGATACTAGATTGTAATGCTTGGATTGCATCTGCTTCAATTTGAATTGTTTTTAATGCAGTTTGTAAAATTATTTTATTTTTTTCCATGAAATAATCACTTTGTTAATTTCTATTTTTTAACATAAAAACTAAGCGCAGAATCAATTTTTTTTTATTATTTTTGACGGCTTTTTGAAAATCTCCCATCAAATTAATTTGAAGTAACCTCCCTTAGACCTCAGATTTTTTTTTCAAAAATAAAATTTCAATCAAAATGAAATCAAAGAGTAGAGCATGAAAATTTCTCTAATTTTTTTTGATTGAAAAACCTTAAACCGAAAAATTCCCCTTACTTTTAAGAGAATAACTACCGTTTTCTCGGTTATTGATACGTACCATAATTTAAAGGAAAAAGATTACGTTAATAGCCCGTAATAAACGAATTATTTTCTTATATTTACTAATGCAAGTTTGATTATTAAATTGCAATTTGTAAGAAGATTTTTAACAGATGTAATAACTTCTGTTGTTAATTATTGAGTAGGTGATTTTACCTACTATTTCATACTATGTTAAAATTAAAAGGCACAAACAACGTCTCTGATTTATACCTGAATACTTATTAAAAAGAAATTGTTCTCTGATTATGGAGTGCATTATGAAGCACCGTATTATATCCTAGGACTTATAAAAAATAAAAGAAACAATGTTACAATCAGAATTGGTTCAAACCAAACATGACCTACACGAAGCACTTCAAAAATACTTCGGATTTGACAAATTTAAAGGAACACAAGAACAGATTATTAAAAGCGTTTTAGAAGGGAATGATACATTTGTTATCATGCCGACAGGTGGTGGAAAATCACTTTGTTATCAACTTCCTGCTATGATGCTAGAAGGTACAGCCTTGGTGATTTCCCCTCTTATTGCCTTGATGAAAAATCAAGTAGACTCCATTCGAAGCTATTCTCAGTCTGACGATGTTGCACATTTTCTTAATTCTTCATTGACCAAAGCTCAAATGAGAAAGGTGAAAGAAGATATAAGATCAGGTATCACCAAAATTCTATTCGTTGCTCCTGAGACTTTGACTAAAGAAGAAAATATCGAATTCTTTAAAAATACAAAAATCTCTTTTGTTGCTGTAGATGAAGCTCATTGTATTTCCGAGTGGGGGCATGACTTCCGACCAGAGTATCGTCGAATCAAAGAAATGATTCAATTGATAGATGATGAGATTCCTGTGATCGCATTGACGGCTACAGCTACACCAAAAGTGCAACAAGATATTGTAAAGAATTTGGATATGGAGAACGAGAATATTTTCGTTTCTTCATTTAATCGAGATAATCTTTACTACGAAGTTCGTCCAAAGGGTAAGAAAGAAATTACCATTAAAAATATTATTCAAGCGATTAAATCAATGCCTGATGAGTCAGGGATTATTTATGTGCAAAGTAGAAAATCTACAGAGGAGATTGCCAAGATGTTAAATGTAAATGATATCAAAGCAGCACCTTATCATGCAGGATTGGATGCTAAAACAAGATCAAAAGCACAGGATGATTTTTTGATGGAAGAAGTAGATGTTATCGTAGCTACGATTGCATTTGGAATGGGAATTGACAAACCCGATGTTCGATTTGTAATTCATTATGATATCCCAAAAAGTATCGAGAATTATTATCAAGAAACGGGTAGAGCAGGGCGAGATGGATTGGATGGGAAATGTATTGCTTACTACAACTATAAAGATATTCAACGACTCGAAAAATTCTTGCGAGACAAACCCGTTGCTGAACGAGAAATGGGAGCACAATTGATGCAGGAGATTATGGCTTATGCTGAAACTACTGCTTGTCGAAGAAAATTTTTATTACACTATTTCGGAGAAGATTATGATGATTCGAAATGTAATAATATGTGCGATAATTGTCGTCACCCAAAAGAAAAAATCGAAGTCCAAGAGCAGATGCATCAAGCCTTACAAGCTATTGATAGTTTGAATGAAAATTATGGAATCAAATCTTTGATTGATTTTATGTTGGGAAAAACGACAAAAGAGATGGTTGGTTTTAAACATGACCAATTGCCTTTGTATGGAATAGGAAAAGAAAGAGATGATAATTTTTGGAGTTCCATTTTCAGACAAGGTTTGTTGAATAATTTTGTCTATAAAGATATTGAAAATTACGGTTTATTTAAATTGACTGATGCAGGTCGTGAGTTTATTAAAACTCCTAAGCCTTGTAAAATTTCATTAAACCATAATTATGATAAAGTAACTCAGGAATTTGATGATGCAGCATCTGCAACTAGAAGTGCAGTTTTGGATAAAGTGCTGATGAATATGTTGAAAGACCTGAGAAAACGAATTGCAAGAGAAAAGAATGTTCCTCCATTTGTAGTTTTCCAAGATCCTTCTTTAGAAGATATGGCTACCCAATATCCCATTTCAATGAATGATATGGCAAGTATCTCTGGAGTGAGTAAAGGGAAAGCAACTCGATATGGAAAAGCTTTTGTTTCTCTTATCAAGCAATATGTTGAAGAAAATGAGATTGAAAGACCTACTGAAATTGTAGTCAAACAAGTTGCGAATAAATCGAGAGTAAAAGTAAATATCATCCAAAGTATTGATCGGAAAATTCCATTAGGTGATATCGCTTCTGCGAATGATTTGAGTATGGAACAATTACTTGAGGAATTAGATGCAATTGTTGTTTCGGGAACCAAGGTGAATATTGATTATTATTTAGAAGATAATGTAGATGAATATTCTAGAGAAGATATTTACGAATATTTTATGGAAGCCGATACAGATAGCATAGATGAAGCATTTAAAGAAATGCAAGAGGATGATATTACGATGGAAGAAATTCAACTAATGCGAATTAAATTCTTATCGGAAATGGCAAATTGATTAATGAAGAATTAATAATGAAGAATTAACGGTTCGGAGAATGATTCTTCGAACCGTTTTTTTATTATAAATTTGAGATATGAAAATATTAATCTTAAATGGACCTAATCTTAATCTTTTGGGAAAAAGAGAACCTGAAATTTATGGGAGCCAATCTTTTGAGGAGTACTTTAATATTTTAGAAAAAAAATACCCCGATCATCAATTGTTTTATTTTCAAAGTAACCATGAAGGAGCTTTGATTGACAAATTGCATCAAGTCGGTTTTCTGTGGGATGGGATTGTTTTTAATGCAGGAGGTTATACTCATACTTCGGTGGCATTGGCGGATGCAGTAGCTGCCATTAAGACTCCTGTTTTGGAGGTTCATATTTCAAATATTTACGAGCGAGAAGAGTTTAGACATCATTCTTATTTGAAAAAGGTCTGTGTGGAAAGTATTGTTGGAGAAGGTTTGAAAGGATATGATATGTGTATTGATATTTTAATCCAAAATCATAAAGATTAAAAATCAAAATACCATAAAAAACAATTACCAAGAATTCAAGATTTTTCGAAATCCATAATCCATAATTTTGAATCCATAATCATTAAAGACTCTTCGTTCTACCACCATCTACAGGTAAGTTCACTCCCGTAATATAAGCAGCAGAAGGAGATGCTAAAAAAGCAATTGCCATTCCTACTTCTCTAGCTTCGGCAAATCTTCCAAGAGGAACAGACCCTATCATTTTATCAAATTGATCTTCATTTGAAATATTACTTTCCTTTGCTCTCGAAGAAAGGATTTGTCGGAGTCGATCTGTTTCTGTAAATCCAGGGAGGACATTATTTACCGTAATCCCAAATTCACCTAATTCATTAGACAATGTTTTTGCCCAATTCGCAACTGCAGCACGAGTAGTGTTGCTTACTCCAAGATTAGCCAAAGGTTCTTTTACCGATGTGGAAATAATATTGATGATTCTGCCATAATTTTCTTGTTTCATTCCTTTGAGAACCAACTTCACCAACATATGATTACAAACAAGGTGATTATTCATGGCAGAAACAAAGTCTTCAATATCAGCTTGTATAATAGAACCAGGAGCTGGTCCTCCAGTATTATTTACTAGAATGTGAATTGGTTTTTTTAAGGTCAGGCTGTGCACCCTTTTTTTTAAATTATCTACATCCGTAAAATCAGCTACAAGGAAATCGTGGTGTTGTCCTTGCGAATGATCTAATTCATCTATTGCATTTCCTAATTTTTCTGGATTTCTAGAAACCAATGTAATATTAGCTCCAAGTTTTGATAATTCGATGGCTGTTGCTTTCCCTATCCCTTGACTACTTCCACCTACAAGGGCATTTTTTCCTTTTAAGTTAAGTTCCATTTTTGTTTTCTCTTTTAAATTAAATCTAAAATTTACCTAAATTTAGCATTTTGAAAATCAAAATTATAAAAATATGGCTTTACGTAAACCTTTCAATTTGAATGGATGGATTGATGAACATCGACACTTACTCAAACCACCTATCGGAAACAAACAAGTTTATCTAGAAAACGATGATTATATTGTAATGATTGTAGGCGGCCCTAATGGACGTAAAGATTATCATTACGAAGATGGTGAAGAATTATTTTATCAAATCGAAGGAGACATTACTTTGAAAATTATTCATGAAGATGGTACTCCTGAAGATATTGAAATTAAAGAAGGAGAAATGTTTTTGTTGCCTCCTAGAATTCCACACTCTCCACAGCGCCCTGCCAATACGATTGGTTTAGTTATCGAGCGTTATAGAACAGAAGGAGAAATAGATAAGTTGATGTGGTTCTGTGAGAATTGTGATAATATGCTTCATGAAGCTACTTTTGAAATGAGTGATATCGTGAATCAACTTCCTCCTGTGATGAATAATTTTATGAATTCTAAAAGCCTTCGTACTTGTGATAAATGCGGTACGGAAATGGAAAAAGTGTGATCATCGAATAATGTAGCTGCCGGACTTTAGTCCGCAGAAAAAAAAACTTAATCGTGTTTTTTTCTGTACGTTAAAGAGGCTGGCCGTAAATGTACTCCGAAGCCCCAGCTTCGAATTACGTTTAAGGTCAACCTGTTTAACCAGAAAAAAAACACGATTAAGTTTTTTTCTGCAGGCGGAAGCCCAGCAGCTACGAATTAACAGTACCAATGCAAGAAGGAAAAAAAATATATTTCGCTTCGGATTTTCATTTAGGAGTGAATGCCAAGTTGACCACTTTAGAGAGAGAAAAGAAAATAGTTCGTTGGTTGGATCATATTCAACATGATGCCTATGAGATATATTTGGTAGGTGATGTATTTGATTTTTGGTTTGAATATTATTCAGTCATCCCAAAAGGGTATTCACGATTGTTTGGGAAATTGGCTGAGTTGCGGGACAAAGGAATTCCGATTTTTTTCTTTATTGGAAATCATGATATGTGGATGTTCGAATATTTTGAAAAAGAATTTGGGATTCCCATTATCAGAAAACCTATCATAAAAGAATGGAACGGAAAGAAGTTTTTTATTGGGCATGGTGATGGATTAGGGCCAGGTGATTATGGATATAAAATTCTGAAAAAAGTTTTTGCAAATAAAATTTGCCAATTTTTATTCGCTCGTATCCATCCTAATTTAGGTGTGGGTGTCGCTAATTTTTGGTCTCAAAAAAGCAGAGCCGTAAGCCCTGCACACCTAGAATGGTTAGGTGATGACAAAGAATGGTTGCTTACTTTTTGTAATAAAAAAGTAGATGAAGTCGAAGTGGATTATTTTATTTTTGGACATCGACATTTACCTATCGATTATACGCTAAAAAATAATCGCAGTCGTTATATCAATATTGGAGAATGGATGTTTGCATGTTCTTACGGAGTATTCGATGGTAATGATGTAACGATTCAATTCTTTGAAAATGAAGAAGGAAAAGTGTTTACAAAAAAATAAAATATGAATAACGACGAATTTTTAACTGTTGGGAAAAAGCAAATTTTTAGTTTTTTGACCTGGTGTTCGCAGTTCAAAATTCACAGTTTAACGTTAATAATCTTTTTTTTTATAAATAGTTGTTCTGCCAGAATTACCAATCCAGATTCTTCTGCATATGATTTAATAAAAGAAATTCCGATTGAAGCTCGCCTGTTTGCTACTGATAAACTTCAGCAACTCTATATTGTAACTAAAAAAAATGATGTAGTTAAATTCAGTCCTGAGGGAAAAGAATTATTTCGATTTACTAATAATACTTTAGGCGAATTGACACATATCGATGTAACCAATCCTTTTTCTATTCTTTTATATTACCCTGATTATTTGACTGTTTTTACCTTAGATAGAACTTTAAATAAAACAGGCGAATTTAATTTTATAGATTTAAACTTAATGGATGTTGAAACAGTTGGAATGTCAAATGATAATAATGTTTGGCTCTATGATGAAGTTTTTTATAAAATAAAAAAAATAAATCGAAGTGGAGAAGTACTACGGGAAAGTGAAAATTTGAGTACACAATTTGATTTGCAAATAGAACCTAACTTTATTTTAGAGCGAGAGAATATTTTATATGTTAATGACCCAAAGGTAGGAGTCGTGGTATTTGATGTGTATGGGCAATATATAAAAACAATCGATTTGATGAATTTGACTTCTTTTCAGATTATTGATAATCAACTGATTTACCAAGAAAAAGATCAGATAAAATCTTTTCATTTACAATCCCTTGCAACTAAAATTATAGAATTGCCACATGTGATTTCTGAAGAGCATCATGTTGAAATCCGAAAAAGTAAGTTGTTTGTTATGAAGAAAGGTAAAGTTGAGATTTATTCTTTTTAAAGACGGACGCTTCGCTTGACGGTCGTTCGCTGCGCATCACTTGACGATGGACGGACGCTGCGCTAAGTGGGGCAAATTTTGATAAAAAAGACTCATTCTGAAACTTAATTCAGAATGAGTTTTTTGTGTGCCATACATGCTATTATTCTAAGGGGTTAAAGTCCCTAGCGAGCCTAGAAGAAAGGGAATCGCAAGCCAAAGGCAAGGGTGTCTCTCGTGAGGGAGAATCTGAAGGAAGCCTTACAGCAAAAGTCAGGTGTTGACGAACAGAAATCAGATAGAAGGCATATTTAGGGGATAATCTGGCAATGAACAGAGAAGTCCAAAATTTCTTCCGTAACCTAAATGTGTAAATCTGGCAACATCGATGGGAAGAATGATAACTTACTGTGGGAGGTCTTTTCTACGAGAGTAGGAAAGAAGTCAGCCGAGGTCATAGTACTCTGGATGTTTTTTTTTTTTCAGAGGAAGGACTGAATTTTTAAGACAAGGAATGAAACTTTAACAGCGGATGAATATGAAGAAGCCCGACAAACGTTACGGCGTTCAGATGTTGCTTTTTGATAAAGCAGAATGGACGGAAGTAGTACCCGTTATAGACGGTTTAGCGGTAAGCTATGCTGAACAAGGACAGGTGGGCGAGTATTCAACGGGTGAAAAAGAGGTAATCCCCTTGGCAGCAAACTTGATGGAAGAAGTCATCTCTTTATCAAATTTGTCGCGTGCCTGTAAGCGAGTAATCGCCAATAAAGGCAGCGCAGGAATAGATAAGATGACGGTCAAAGAATTAAGAAGTTGGTTTGGTTCAAATTGGCAAACCTTACAAACCGAGCTATTGGATGGAAGTTATAAGATTCAACCAGTACGGAGAGTAATGATACCCAAACCGAAAGGGGGGGAACGCCAATTAGGAATTCCTACGGTCAAAGACCGTTTGGTACAACAAGCCATCCAGCAAGTGCTAAGCAAGATATACGAACCGACCTTTAGTCCAACAAGCTATGGTTTTCGATTAGGTCGAAGTGCTCACGATGCAATAGACCAACTGGGTCATTACATAGCATCAGGCAAAAAGTATATCGTAGATATAGACCTGTCAAAATTCTTTGATGAAGTAAACCACGACCGCCTGATGCATCGGCTCCGCCAACGGATAGGAGACAGTAAACTCTTACGGCTGATACACGGTTACCTAGAATCAGGAGTATTAGTTGGAGGTTTGTTAGAACAACAAACGAAAGGTACACCGCAAGGCAGTCCTCTATCTCCACTTCTGTCCAACATCGTCTTAGACGAGTTAGACAAAGAGTTGTCCAAGCGAGGGCATCACTATGTCCGTTATGCGGATGATATAGTCATCACATTAAGCAGTCAAAAGTCAGCGGAGCGGGTAGAAGGGAAGGTAATTAAGTTCATCGAAACGACCTTGAAACTGAAAGTGAATCGCAGTAAAAGTGAAATCCGTCGTCCAGCGGAGTTAAATTACTTAGGACACGGATTTCTAAATAATGGCGTCCCCATTTTGAGCAAATCAAGCGAAAAACGATTGAAGGATAAAATACGGGAACAGACGCAACGCAATCGAGGACGAAATTTTGGACAAGTAAAATTAGAGTTACGCACGTCACTCCGAGGGTGGCTCAATTACTTCTACAAAGCGCAGATGAAAACCCGCCTCAAGCAAATAGACGGTTGGATTAGGCGACGACTACGTTGCTATCGGCTGAAACAATGCAAATGGGCGCTGGGAATGATGCGTTTCCTACACAAATTAGGCATCCCCAAAATACGGGCATGGACAACGGCAACAAGTCGAAAAGGATGGTGGCGTAAGTCGCTAACTCCAGCCAGTCATGAAGGGATGAATAATGAGTGGTTCGAAATGGAAGAGGTTTACAATTTATCTTATCATTATTCTTTGTTAAACTCTTAGAGAAACCGCCGAGTACGAGAGTACGCTCGGTGGTGTGAGAGGACGAAAAGACCAATAAAAGAAATTTTATTGCTCTTTTCTCCTACTCGATTGTTATAATCAAAGTTTGTATCTCAAAATTATTCGTCCCGTCAAGCGCAGCGTCCGTCCATCGTCAAGCGATGCGCAGCGAACGACCGTCAAGCGAAGCGTCCGTTTAAACCGTCATAATATCTTTTTCTTTCGCTTCGAC